>CAIGRH010129791.1:0-19671 GCA_903798295.1 Fraxinus nigra | reverse complement strand
ATACTATAAAATCATTCGAAATAGCATTTTTCTTTTCTCCTGTGGATCTACTTAATGGTATTGGTTCTTGAGGTTGTTGAGTTTGTACTTCTAAAATAATTACCTCATTTTGGATGAGAGATTCTTCAACATTGTCTTGTTGAGGTTCTGGATATACTTTTTGATCAATGATAGGTATATAAAGCTGTACATTGTCAAAAACAATAGTAAGAATCGAAATCAGCCATTCCTCAACTTCTTCCTCAAAGACAAGGTCTCTAACTTTATTTTTCCCCAAACTCAACATCCTTAAAACATATTGCAATTCCCGTTTCAAAAATTAACTCAAGTGTGGGATCATAAAACTTATAGCCCCTTGATCACTCAAAATAACCAATAAAGTAGCTACTCACCGTTTTGGAGTCTAATTTCTTTTCATGTGGCCCATAAGGCCTAGCCTCAGTTGGATATCCCCAAATATGAAAATGCTTTAAGATAGGCTTCCTGCATGTCCAAAGCTCATAAGGTGTTTTGGCAATAGCCTTAGTTGGTACCCTATTCAGAATATAAGTCGTAGTCTTTAATGCTTCTCCCCAAAGTGATTTTGGTAATGTGGAATGACTAATCATACTCCTTACCATATCCTTAAGAGTCATGTTTCGTCTTTCAGCTACACAATTCATGCTAGGTGATCCTAGCATGGTGTATTGTAGGACGATTCCATTTTCCTCTAGGAATTTAGCAAATGATCGTGGACATTATTTACTTGAACTATCATATCTGCCGTAATATTCACCACCATGGTCAATCATAACACTTTTTATCCTTTTGTTAAGTTGATTCTGAACCTCAGTTTTAAAAGCTTTGAACATGTCCAATGACTTAGACTTTTCAAGAATAAGATATAGGTACTCATAACTTGAGTAATCTTCTATGAATGATATTTGACCATTCCAAGAAGTCGTGTTAACACCTAATCTCCTTGTTTTGGTCTATTTTTCCTTGATACAATTAGTACATACATCAAAATCTGTGAAATCAAAGGAATCCTGAAAATCGCAAGTTCGACCTTAACAATACATAGAGGGGAGTGAATGGGTATTTAATGCGGAATTAAAAAAACAATTACAAATTAAAAAATAACAAGTCACTTTTAATTCTTTTCTAGATGATTAATCATGCAAATCAAGTTTTCCTATGTTGAATTACCACAATTTGTATATCATATACAATGAATAATAAAGCAGTAAAGAACATAAGAATTGTTTACGGAGAAACCCAACTGGGAAAAACTCCGGGCACTTTGCCAGTTAATCCATTATAAACGATTCTGTACTTACAATCTATCAGACTAGATGACGACACGAACTATCTGATCTCCTGACTGGAATTCTGACAGCTCTCCTGAATTCTGTGCTCCCTTGCACCAATTCCAGTTGCTAACCAATGCTCTTATGGAACTCCGCTATCATACAACAGCCCCTAGCTTGGTAGAATTGTCTATCTCCCGTGGATCACGAAGAACAACCCGTTCTTCACATACTGGAACTTCAGTCGCCTTCCTCGATTTTCAGCACTCTCTGACAGATATGTAGGAAGTGGCAGTTTGGTATTTGGATATTAAATCTGATATTTTTCTGACAAAAACACTCAAACAAAATGAAGGTTGAAAGAAGTAATCAATAAATCTCTCACGGATGAAGCTTTCTCAATTATCAACTTTTAGAATTTCGTTCTGGACGTGTCTGGTATTTATAGATAGGTCAAGAGAATCATGGACCAAGAAAAAAGCCTTTAAAACGCGAAAATAAAATTTTTCGTATAAAACTGTCGCTCGAGCGATAGGCTAGCGATAGTCGAGCGACGTGGTGTCGCTCGAGCGAAGGAGAGGCGACGGTCCAGCGATAGTGTTTCTGCTTTTGTAGTTTAAGCCATAACCTGGCAATAGTCCAGCAAAAATTCGCACTGTTTTCTCCTTTGTTCCAAACTCGAAACCCTAATCTTATTCAACTAACTTTTTACATATTTGTACATTGCTCCTTGAACTTTCATCAACTATCAATTTAAGTCATTTTGTCTACAAAATAAGCCAATTACAAAATCAACTAAAACCTAACAAATCCAAAATACCATCTGACACAAGTCAATCAACTCTAGTTTTTGAGATGTGACATAAGTGCTTGTGCCATAATTTTGCTGAATTTTCTTTATTTAATTTTCGTTTAGTACCACGTGATTCTACATCCAAGGTTTCATTATCTGATGCAACAACATCATGTAAATATAGGTTATCATATATACATAAAGAACCAGTACCAATAACATTCAAATTTAACGAAAGACTAAACTGTTTGTTTCCNAAAATATGTGAAGTCAAGGGAATCCAAAATACCATCTGACACAAATCGTTCAACTCTAGATTTAGAGATGTAACCTAAGCGCTTGTACCATAATTTTTCTGAATTTTCTTTATTTAATTTTCGTTTAGTACCACGTGATTCTACATCCACGGTTTCATTATCTTATGCAACAACATCATGTAAATATAGGTTATCATATATACATAAAGAACCAGTACCAATAACATTCAAATTTAACGAAAGACTAAACTGTTTGTTTCCAAATGAACAATAGTATCTAGATTTGTCCAACAAAGAAATAGAAATTAAATTTCATCTAAAAGACGGTACAACAAATGTGTCTTTCAAATACAAATAATGACCAATTCCTAATAACAACCTAAAAGTGCATATTACATCAACTTCCACAGATTCTCCATTACCCCACATAGAGTATCTTTCACTATCATTTGGCTTTCGGTAACTCAGACGGCCTGTATAGAAACACTTATGTAAGTGGTAGCACCAGAATCTAACCACCAAATGTTTCTAGGTACTGAAGTTAAATTAACCTCATAATAGATCAAAGTAAGAATTACACCTTTCTTTGCATGCTAGACGTGATATTTGATACAGTCATTCTTCATATGTCCAGTCTTATTGCAAAAGAAACAAGTCTCATTGTCTTCATGCTGTTTCTTTTGTGGTAGACCCTTAGGAGTAGTTTCATATTCCTCCATCATTTTCTTACCCTTATCCTTATAAGTGCTTGCCAAGTGAGCGCTTTCAGTTCTTTCTTACTTCAACCTTTCTTTCTCTTGCACACAATATGAAATGAGCTTATTTAGAGACCATTTGTCCTTCTAGCAGTTATAACTGACCTTAAATTGATTGAATTGCACAGGAAGTGAGATCAATACCAAATGTACAAGCAAGTCATTAAACAGCTTGAGTTTTAGCCCCTTAAGTTTTGAAGCAATATGAGGCATATCCACGATGTACTCCCTTATATTTCACCTGTCTTTATACTTCATTAAAAACAAGTTTTGCAAAAGTCTTGTTTCAGCCTTATCGTTTTTCGCAAAACGCTTCTCAATTTCGACGAGGAACTCTTTATCATTAGTTATTTCTTCGGATATTACACCTCTAAAAGCTTCTGGAATGCCGCGCTTAATGATCATTAGACTCGTGCGATTTAAGCAATCACACTTCTCAAAGTTCCTTTTGTCATCGGGGTGAACTTTCTTCTGTAAGAGGAATGTGTTGTTCAATCCGGAGCGCAATATCTAGATCCATGCACCAAGAACAATCAATATGTCTTCTTTCCAATCCTTGAAGTTTGTCCTATTAAGCATGTGAATAGAATTAATATTGATAGATATAGTAGTAGCAGATGAAATAGCTGTCTAGAAAAGAAAATAAACAAACAATCATGCTCACATTAATATCCACACTTAATAATCAATAAATTCAAATAATTGTAAGCCCCATCTCAAGATACCTAGCAAAACATTAATATCAAGCCCTTGAACAATAATTACAATTGGTACTTTTGGTGTAGTGATCAAACATTGACAATAACTCATGTCAAATAATAAACATATCTTTAGATTGATTTATTATTCACATGAAATAATAATAAACATATCTTTAGATTGATTTATTATTCACATGACAACCTTATAATTGTCATACATTCACCACAAGTGTATGTAATTCAACCAAATATTAACTTTCATTTGAACTGGCTAATACCAGCATGAACAAGAACATACACAAACATCTAAACATACCAACACAAATCAATGTATTCAAGAGATGTCACTTTGGTGACATATTATTTCAATTAGCTTATTTAAAATTTCAGACAATCTTAATTTATCGTAAAGGATTTATCAAAATATTTGAACTTAACGTAGAAAGAATGAACACTCATATGCAGTAGAACAACAACAAATAAAATATTTTGGTTAACAAAACATAACTTTAATGACCACAACACATATATACCAAAAAAAAAAAATAAAAAAAAATCAGAAATGCAAAACCTTTACTACATCCATTTGTCATGTGTCAGGTTCACAATTTACTACCCATATAATAATCAATAAAGCTGCTCAAACATATTTTATAAATGATTATGGTCCCCATAAAGCCATTTGAAAAACCAAAAATAAGATAAAATCAAAACTTCCCAAATTTAGGTCCCGTTTGCTAGGGATTAAAATTCAATTAAAATTGAAAATATTATTGTTATTGGGTCTCATCCATCTAATAAAAGTCAACAACAACGACTAATTTTTCAATTTTAATCTATACCGAACGGGTCCTTATACACAATGGACGACATGACGTATAGTCCGATTGTGAAAACCAAGAAACCAACATTTTCTTCAACCAATCACAATACAACACATAAGTAGAATTATATACTTTCTACAGGGTATTGCACTTTTCATCAATTATTATTAATTTCGGTGCAGTCAAAAAATCAAAGATGCATTTATTATTTAAACAGCAAGCAAAATAGAAACAAAATGCATTCAACATGCCAAATTCCATATAATAACATGAAAGAAGACCAAATAACCCAAAATTTAGAATTGCTAAAACCTTTATTTTTTTTACAATTTCTCAAAAATTCAACAACAGAGTGGCTCTAATACCACTTGTAGGAATTGAAAAGCATTAAGTTTTCGATTAAGCTTTTATCGAACGCTTTTTTGCGCATATAAATCCTCCATGTTGAAATCTAAGAGAAGATTAAAAGAGAAAGTGTACCTTGATCCATAGATGTGATTACTTGAATGAGTTATGATATTCCAATTGATACGTAATTTCTTAGGAATTTTTCTCTGTTGATGGGAATGCAGATATATAGTCCATGATATATAACTGAATTAAGCAGTTATTATCTTTCAATTCTTTTAAATTGGATCCTCATTAATTTAAAATAATCATTTTGGTCTCTACACTTTATTTCCATGACATTTAATATACATTAATTAAAAATTGACTTTAATGGATCACTTTATTGATTAAGCTTTAAAATAGCACCACATATTTTAATATATATATGTGTGGCCCCACACATTGGAATTTTCCAACAGTTTTGAACTGGCAATTTTTTTATCTGTGCGTTAGTGCATACGTTGTTTTCAAAACAACTTTAAATTAAGTCATTGTCTGGTGAGGTTTAAAATTGAATTTTGATAAAAAAAAAATGATGAAATGTGTGATTGAAAATTTTTGAGTCCCACGAAGTATGAGGTTAAAATTCATTGTTGGCTTTGATTTACTTTTGTAAATAATACAAACCAAATTGATAATTCAAACAAAGGAAAAGAACTGAGAGAGGAAGAAGGGGAAATTGATTATGAAAGCCTTAAAACCATTAGGGCAAAATAAATCACAATGAGTTTATATACTACAAAATAAAGTAAACAAAAAAGGAAATTAAATATTATACAATAATATTATATTTAATTATATCTAACAACTTTAAAATTTAGATTTTAAGTCCAACCAAACCTGGGCTAAATTAGTACTAATTCGAAGTCGGTGATTTCACGATTTATTCAAACTCAATGATTTTACGTTTTAACTTCCTTCGGTATTCTAAAATATCGAGCAATTCAATTATATATGCAAGTAGCATCTCTATCACTTTAACCTCGTTATTTCCTTTTCAACTAAACATATCGAAGCAAGAAAAAATGGGGGCAGAATATGAAGAAATATTTTACAAAATAAAGAGGAATAATATACAATTTGGTGTGTCAAATTACTATTTGGAATGTCCTTTACATTCCTTGGATAGTTAAAAAAGTCACGAATTTCCAAAGCGATGTATATACTTAAGGGTGTTAAAAACTGATTGAGCAGCGAATTCATCCCAAGTTGTGTGGCGTGCAAAGTCTAGCATTTTCTTTTAAAAAGAAAAGAAAAATGCATGCTTTTAAGCATCGTCAATTTCATTTTAAAATAAATTTACAAAAATACCTTGTTGTCGAACTATCTTGAGCACAACCCGCTTCATTGGACAAGTCAGCGCCCATTAGCCGTGCAAGGCCGTTAATTGATCGATATGATGATTGCCTTATGGGATGATGGGTTGACTATCATTTATTGGCATTATCGTTTGATTTTTTCTGGAAGTGGAAGATGAATAGATACTCACATGGGGGGTGGGACCCATATGAATTAAATATTGCAAAAAAGGGTCCCACTTATTTGCGTGTTTTATGTGGGGGGTTTTTTTTTTTCTTCTGTACATGTAGGCTGGTTCTTAGCATTTATAAATCGACTTTTAAATTTGTTTGCAAGTTTGAAGAAAACAAAATGAAAAAGGAAAGTAGGTTATACTTCAAATAAACTTTTTTCCATTATAAAAAGTTGATATTTACTTCAACTCAAACATGAACCCAAGCAAGTGTCTGTCTCGATTCGGCTGATGGTCGCACAAATGTGGTTTCCCCAAACTCACCAAAAGGTTGATCAAGTTTCTATATAATTTTGAAAAAATTGTGGCGGGAGGATACATTGGTAATTTCTCGAGTCTCGATGGGCGAAGATGAATACACATGCACTGAAAGGCTTATGTGTTGATCTCATCGATATTCAAGCTCATACAGTAAGTACACTTTAGTGGAATTCATACATAAAAAAGATAAAAGATGAATACATTGAAATATTGAGGAAATGTGTGGATTTCAAGAACGAGATCATAATAAGAAAAACAATTATGTTATATGTACATCATTTTTGACATCTTCATTTACATTGTGTCACGTGACAACACATTATTAAACATCTTTTTTTTCTGTTTAAAAAAATGGTTTATTCTAAAAAAAATATTATCATGCACTAAACAGGTTTGTAATTTGGACTCTCTCTCTGATTAAAAGGCTAGTAGAAATGTTGTACTATCGTAAGATGAAGTAGAGAAAACGAGGATGCTAACATGCCGCTTATGTTGCATAATTGGTTGCAAGAGCAGCATAAACGGGCAGCCCATGAGAACTTGTCCACAATACTGGCCCATAAGCTGGTTCGCGAAGCTCCCAAGCCTTAGGTGTTGAGCTAGGCTGGACTCGCAAGATTGAAAATCAAGTTCAATTGGGCTCAAAGCTCGCTTCATCTAACCTTGCCCTGAAGGATGGCAAATTGAATTTAGAAACTCTGCCACGTCCCTATTTGTCTAATTATTTAAAAAATTCAAAAAAAATTATATAAAATCACTTCAACTAGTTTTTTATAACCCAGCTCATTAACTCAATTCCCAGATGATCCTAAAATGGAATTTTTTTTTTATAAGTGGGTTGGAGGAATTGCCCTGCCTTAAGTGGGGATTAAAAAGATAAAATTCTGATCCGTTCTGTTGTCATTTTTACTTGTCTTTTGTCCTTCCGAGCTATGCCTTAATGTCAGTTTGTTGATTACTCACACTATAAATAAATACATGCTAATTTTCCTTAAGGATGTAAATGAGCCGAGCTGGCTTGCAAGCAGAAGTTCTCAGTTTGGGTAAAAACAAATCGAGCTTTTTTTTTTTTTTGCTCGAGCTCGAAAAAATAGGAGGCCCCGAGCCGAGACTTGTTTGACTATTTTGTTTTTTTAATGTTTTTTAAAGGCAACTGTACAATTGCTTTATTTCCAAGACACATTACAAAATTGGTGTGGTGACACGTGTGGTTCAACGAGCCACAAGGGTTAGCTTGGACTTGAACTTGGGCCAACACTTGAAAATGAGGCTTGACCCGAATCTCAGCTCGCGAACTGGGTCGAACTTTTTTCAGGCCGAGATGCAGGACTCTAGGGGACTAGCCAAATTGAAGTCCCTAATTTTCCCTATTATTTTATTATAGAATAGAATTGGATAAATGATTGATTACGTGACATATTTAAATACACAGATTACAGAGGAAGTCAAAGCAAAGCATCATTGATCATCCGTTCAATCCAATCTTTCTTTATCTTTATTCTCGTCTTTCTTTACCATATAATCATCGTTTCATTCATCACCAAAGGTTCTTCATTTCGATTATTATTTTTTGCATACGGTATTTTTCTTGATATCTTGTTTATTTTCTTGCAGTTAATTCAAGATTCTGACTTTATTATTATCATAAGTTCTCAAGTTTTTTATTTGGTTGCTTTTACTTACTAAGTTTCTGATGGGATTTTTGTGAAAAGGAAATTAAATTCTGGGATGGTTTTGTTTTGTCAGTTTTTGGTTATACCCAACATTTTTTCTCACTCTTTGGTGGAATTCTTGGTAACCCAGAAATTTTAGACTGGTATAATTTTATTTGAGGGATTTTTTTTAGGAATCCTGTTTTCATTGTTTGATTTAAAGAATTTCTTATAGAATTCAGACTCACTTTTTTTTTTCCCTATGAAATTTCTTATTGGTTTCAGTTGCAGTTAAATTAGTTTGAAGAAATTGACTTTATTTCTGAGCAGTGATATTCCTGTGGAATGGCAAAGAGTTTATTCAAGCAAGAACATGATCTTGGTTTGTACTTTTATATGATAGACTGGAATACTAGTTTCTGCTGCTTTCTTGTCTGGCAGAAAGTAAGTCTTTTCTTGAATGAATAATTTCTGAATATAATGTTGTATGTATTCAGAAAAGAGGCGTGCTGAGGCTGCTAGAATTAGGGAGAAATATTCAGATAGGATTCCGGTGAGAACAGAACTTTCCCACCTCGTTGATTTCAATTGCATATTTGATGAAACATTTTGGATGATTGATTTATGCTACATTTTTCTTAATATTGTGCCGTTTGAATTGTTTTTATCTGCACTTTACATAGTCTTCCGGTTAAGGGGTTTTGATATCAATACTGTGAAATTCTAATTCATTACGGACCTATGATGCAGTATGTTTTCAACTGAATTGTCCTCAATCAATGCACGGGCATACCGTAAATAACCACCGACAACCATTTCCTTTTGGACAGTTCTCCGTCTAATTTCAAACACCATATTTATGTATTTCATAGAAAAATTTGTCTTTATTTATCCGATAAAACTGAAGATAAATTCACAGAAGGGGTCTCCTTTTGAAGAAAGGAAAGACAAAATAAATGTTCTCTCTTTCAATAATTTTTTTTATCAATCTATTCAGGTCATCGATAGTTGTTAGATGATTCCACTGAAAAGTGCACTTGATTTTCATTTTGTATTATCATTGTTTTGGGTTGAAGATCATCTCGTTGTGTTTCAAGCAAAGTTTCAAAACATGGACTGTTTAACCAACCAAAGCATAGTGAATCAGTAATGGAAATCGTTTTATGATTTCAAGATTACGTGTTAGAAAATTTAACGGCAAATCAAACTATTAATTATGTTTAAGCATGTTATTAAATTGGAGAAGATGTGATTTGCCTTGCCTTCACACCTATGGCCACCTAGGAGTGTAACTTGTAATGACCTTCTTTATCTGTGTTCTAGGTATTCTAGTTTGTGGTGTTGTCATAAAAAATGCTTGAAAAAATGTTAAAAGTTGACTTGCTTGTATTTTTACAGTTGAATTTGAATGTTGTTATCTAGTTGAATCATAGCTGAGTTTGAGGTCTCGGCCAGATTGATTGATATGCCTGGTACACAAATTACAACCTTAAAAAATATCTTCAAATATGGCACGTTCAACTTTCATTTTGATTTGGGCAAGTTTAAAATTTTCTTTTACCCTTTGAAAGGTGATTGTTTCTTTCTTTGGCTTCTTATTTGGTGGGATGAGGATTGTCCTTAACTTGTTATCTAATGCAGTGCTCTCTTGTGAATGCTACGTATTTTCTAAGTTTGGCTTGTGATTCCTGTCTGAAAAGCAATATGATAATAACACTCTTCACTTCAGCAATGTGAAACACAAACTTTCATCATTACATTGGTTCACGAACCAACTTACTGGAAGAAAGGCTGATGGACTTTAAGAAAGCTAATTGTTTAAAGGGTCGCTTTGAAATTAGAGGTGCTTTGGCAGTGCTCTTATTAATATTAAGTACTGCCTCCATCCTATTGGTATTACTGCAATTCCAATTTGGAACATCTCATAAGATATTTCATTTCAAATAAAGAACACGGTAACAAGTGAAGCTGACACCAAGGGGAGGACAACTTAGGTGGCCATGCCATGTTGTGTGTAAACCGCAAATCTCTTGTTCATAAGAATGATTTGGTCCCAATAGAATAGGTTAGAAGGAGAGGCAAACAAAAATTATCATGGCATGATATGGTTGCAAAAGATTTGATTTCGTTGGATTTCTTGGTAGATTTAGTGTTGGATCGAATGAAGTGGAAAAAAACGATTCATTCAGTAGGCTTCAAATTCATTGGAATAAGACTCAGTTTGTTAACTACCGACAAATAAAGGAAAGGAAAAGAAAAAAAAAAAATCAACAACAATGATTTTTCCAGTATTTTTCGTAGCATACTTTTCATTAATCCATACCAAAAGATATAACTTTAAAAAATGCATTTGTTATTTTTTATGTTTTTTAATTCAACAAAAAGATAATTAGGAATCCAAATTTCAGATGTCGTCGTTAAGAAAATAAAATTCATACATCTTGATTGTGACTCATGAAGCTATACACAGGAATTGGGTTTTTGAAAATCCATCTCAAATTATAGACACAGGGCATGTGAAAGATCTATAGTTCTAATCGTCCTTCCACCACTTCAGTATATTTAAGCTGAAAGTACTATAATCAAAGATTTTTGATGTGCTTCTTAACAATTCCTCTTCCTTGCAATAGTTCATCTTTGTGATTTGTTTTTATCTGTTCTATGTTTTGGCACACTCCATAGGTGCTCAATCTTTAATTATTATGTTGATTAATGTCATCTAAAATGGTCTATAGCTAGCAATTAACTTTCAATTTGTTCGTCAACTTATCTGATTTTTACATAAACTAATGACAGTTAAACTTGTGTATTTGACATGTAGGTGATTGTGGAGAAGGCAGAGAGAAGTGATATTCCTAATATTGACAAGAAAAAGTAAGCCTCTACGTTGTTCAATTTCCTCAATATAGCATTTTTATTGGATTCTAATGGTGGAAACCATGCTTTACTGCTGCCGATTGAATATGATCCATGAATAAACATATACTTATATAGTTTACAGGGAAGACGTTATTTATCTATAGAATAAAGATTTTAGTAAACTAGAAGCTCGGATCTATTACAATAGAATTGTTGCAGTCAGATTTTTTATGGTGAAGATCACAGTTTAAAGTAGGTAAACTGAAGGTACTGGATTTTCAACTCAAGTTGGAAAACTGAATGTACAGAATTTTCAACTAATTGTGTTAGATTAGTCTAGGTAAGGATGATTTGAAGTTGCGTTAGTAGTTTTCCAGTCCTCTTAGCTGATATAGATATACTGAGTTCCGTGTACCGTGGTAATCTTGCGTGCACATTTCAAAATTCGCACTAATAATTGGATGTGAGCATCGTCATTCTTGGAAACATGTTTTGTAAAATCCAGGTAATTGACATGTTATAGCTTGGGAAAGTGGTCAAATCCAGGCAATCCATGACAAAGATGAAACAAATTTCCCTGAAAGTTGCACTTCTCATCCGATCAGGAAAAAGTTTTGAAGATGGGACTCGCTAAGAGAAAAAATAGAAAAACATTGTATGAAAATTATTCCATAATGGCACGTAATCACACAGCAAATATCTGTCCCACTATGCTGTAGATATCAAATACTAGAATTTTTGGTTTTAGACCCTGCTAATTCTTGATCCTTCACTTGCGAAAGATGCTAGTATTTTATAGATTCTAAACTCTGTTAATTAACTATCATTAGATGTTGCAAGTTGAACTAATAAAAGAATAATGCTATCTAGGACTAGCACTAGTAGTGTGGCCACACCTGATAGGTTTAATTAAATGAAACATGTGATCTTGTATTTAAGTAAATCTATCATTTAATATCATGTAGTCGTCATCTAAACTGGTACTTGACATTAGTGATGCTGAATAACATTACTTGTAATTAAAATATGATCTTTTCCCTCCATTTTTATTGTTCAATGTACATTATTCTCTGTTCGTTTGGTTTTTCTTTTCTTCATTGTGCCTCTTTCTCTTTTGTATTTATTTATTTGTTTTTTGTTTTAGTGGTGGTGGTGGAGAGTGGGGGTAGGTTGATTAAGTGAACAACAAGAAGTCAGAGGGCCGATGGCAGTATTTGCTATAGTTACAACGAAATCTTGTGAAAAATTATGCACATTTTATGGTTAAGTTGGCAAACTTGGAGGGCATACTGCCTTTGAGAATCACGAGTCTGCAGTTGTTTGATTTTGGTTTTTCCATTCTTTATTCGTGAAATCATAAGCTACAAAACAGGCATGGTCCCCCCAACTCCTGACATGTAGAAATAGGGCTGCATCGTTAAGACATCTCTCCAAGGCCCCAGCTCATTATACTACATTATTGAGATAATTACAGGTATCTCGTCCCTGCTGACTTGACTGTAGGACAATTTGTGTACGTGATTCGCAAGAGGATCAAACTGAGTGCTGAGAAAGCAATTTTCATATTCATTGACAATGTCCTGCCTCCAACAGGTGAGCTTCAAATGCCATATGTTATTAGCTCTAGGGTCGTGTTACTCGAGTAATTTGGACCAAGAGCATTTGAAGCTACTGGAGTATGTTCACAAGTTTCTTGTTTCGGGCTGTTTGCTCTTTCTAGGTGCCATTATGTCTGCCATATATGATGAGAAAAAGGATGAAGATGGTTTCCTTTATGTAACGTACAGCGGAGAGAACACATTTGGGAACCATTTCATGCTGTAACCTTCAAAACTCGGCCGTCACTTGGTTTATACAGCGTGACAATAGTTGCTGCCATCACATTGTGTTGATAATATTTATTCCCGTGCCTTTCATAAAGATATTACATCTAAAATTATATAAAGCATATACATGTATAGTTTCAGTGTTTTCTGAGATACCTATCAATCTCATGGCATGTGATTACTATAATCATTTCATTTGGATTCAGCCTTGTTTTCGAATGTGCTTTTCATTCTCTAATATCAGCTCTGAGTAGAATAATTTTAAGTCTCCAGGATATTGAATTGCTAGCTTAAAATCTTTTAAATACCAAGGGTCTAGGGGTGTCAAAAGAGCTGGCCGGGCAAGTCTCCATGGCATCGAAGTGCTAGTTTAACAATAGGGATGTCAAAATGGCTGTGGGGATACAGGCCACTGCACCTTGGAGGCAAGTTCGCCCGGCCTGGCCGTCTGCGCCATCTTCAACACTTCTCAACCCCTACTCTCTACGTTGAGCGCTTCTATCTTTCTTTTCTTTTCTTTTCAGAAAGGATAACATATAGGCCCGTTTGGCTAGACTTTTAAAAAGTTAAAAATTGCTTTTGAGACTAAGAAGTTATTTTTGAACATGTTTGGATGGTAAGCTTATGAATAAACTAACATGTAACTTTTTCAAAAAAAAGGTTTTTTACAATAAGTAGAAGTTTTGCCAAATGGATACATAATATTTTCATCCAATAAAACAGGCAATTGATATTGTTAAAGGAAAGATTAAAATTGTTATATAATACTATTTATTGGAAGAAAAAAAAATTGATAGCCATCATACATAGGAATATCTTTGATTAACCTTTTATAATTTAATTCATTATCAATTAGACGCGAAAAAAAAAAGATCAAATAAATTATTATTAAAAACAATTAATAAGGAACGGAATGTGAATATGAATGGGCTAAACATGGAAATATGGATTTTATTTTTAAATTGACTAATTCAACTGAGAAAAGAAATTTAAGTTATACATAAAGAAAAGGGATTTTTAATTTCATGTTGAATAAATTGAATTGATGATATTAATTAATTATTAACAAAAATTAAAATTTCCAAGGTAGCATGTTGATGCAACCTTTCAATTTTATTTTATTTATATTTTTTTTTCTTTTTGTGAAATTATTATTGTTTTATAGGAAATGGGTGTAACTGACTATTGTAAGATTGATAGCTTAATGAAAAAAAAAAAAAAAAAAACTTAATGCCTAGGTGAATGGATTAATGCAAATTTTCATTTTTTTTGTAAATTAATTTTCTTTTCGTGAATTTAAATTGACTAATTTTATAATAACAAGTAATAGGGGTTAAAAAAATAAAAGAAGACTTACCGCGTCAATTACTTTCATTTAACCTATCATTTAGCGTCACTTAGCCTGAAATAAAATTGGTAAGATATTAATGCAACCTTTCAATTCTTATTTTTTGTATTTTTTTTCCTTTTTGTAAACCAAATGAGTGTATATTGGGCACATAACTAAATATGCAAGGATAAAATTGGTACTATTTGTTAAAAAAAAATTGATAGCCTTTTATGTTTATAGATTTCTTTAAGAAATTATTTTAAGAAAATATATTTTAAGCAAAGTAATATTTATAATTTAATTCATTATTGATCGGACAAAAAAAAAAAAAATCAAATAAATTATTATTAATACAATTAATAAGGAATTATAAACGGAATGTGAATATGAATGTGCTAAGATAAAAAGATGGAGAGAATTGAATAATCTTAATATTCTCATCGATTGCACTACTTAGGAAATAAATATTAAAATTAAATAAGAGTATATTGGACATATAGCTGAATATATAAGGGTAAAATTGGAATTCAAAAGTTTCTCCTCAATTGCTTCTTTTTATATATGTAGATAGATTGTAGATGAGCGGAAAATGCTTTAACGGGAGATGTTTACAACAATTTGATGTGTTTCCTAAGGTTAATTAAATGCTATTAGATAATTCTAAAAAAAAGAATTAAGTTAAATATTTCTGGTAATGACCGCGTCTTTTATGCAAATGCTTAAGATTTTATATGAGATGGTTAATAATCAAATAATATTATACCATGCGAAAAACTTATGTTCACGTTTTGTTATTTTTTATTTATGAAATGCGCACTTGTCAGACTTTTAATCAATACATACATATATTCGATCTATACATAAGTAAATATGTTGAAGATAACATTTCTAAGAGTATGAACTCAGACTAGCGTAATTATTGTTGCTACCATTGATTTGGCCATCGATCCGAAAAAGAGGAAGGGTCCAGGGTCAAAAGATTGAACTAGGGTTGAACGGAGATTGAACCGGTGACTTTTAAAAAATAAAAAAAATATACATTTACAAAAATAAAAAATACATTTACCTAGGTTGAACCGGTTAAATCGAGAACGAGTCATGAATTATTTAGAAATCGGCCGATTTAACGGATTTTTGATTAGAGGTTTTATAAATTTAATGAGGCCGGTTTTTTTCCCCATTTTTCCGATCGAACCGGTCGGAAAGGTCCGATTTTTAAAACAGTGTTTTTTACATAAAAGTAAGGAGCTAATAATGTGAAGAGTAGAACTCTAGAAGATTTTGAAAAAAGAGAAGACTTGGAATTTTCCACTCTTTGAATTTCATATTCGGCCACAGCAACCAGAATTGAATCAATATTCACACCTATGTTGTCATTCACGTTAGGTTGTAATCGTTGAAGAAAGATATAAATAAATACGTGTGACTTCTCTTCAATAAATTAAATTATTAAATAAATAATTAAGTTTGAATCAAGCAAGGCAAAAGACATGGATTTATCGGAATTTCGCAACTTATTTATGAAAGTTACATATGCATGTATCAAGCATTTCAAATAAACATAAATCAGTCCATACATGAAGAGTCGTTTTAAAATTTAAAGTGGATCGTCATCATTTTTTCGAGTTTTGGGGTTTAAAAGTAGGAAAATTATATTTGTACATAATAATTTACTTAATGTTTTACCGAATCGACAAGTGACGATCTCCTATTGGGGTGTGCTGGTGGGCCCAAACGCCTCCTAATAGGGGGCCGACATTTGTTGATTCGGCAATCCATTAAGTAAATTATTATGCACGTGTAGCTTGGTCCTTCAAAGTATGCATTCAGAATATATGATAAATAATGGACTTAAATTCATTTCTAATGAAAAAAATATAAATATGCATTAATTTGCAAAGATCATTATATATAATAATTTCGTAAAGTATAATGATATCTCTATCTACTACATGATTATATGTTGTTTATTATTATGTTAATTTATATCGAACTTCTCGAAAACAATATAAATTACCAACAAATTCTAATGACGATCAAGCATCAAAATGAAATAAAAGAATAATAAACAATCAACCTAGAAAACAACAATTAAATAAAAAAGGAGCAACTTTAATTAAATTAAATCACAAGGTTTCGTCAAAATCTTGCAATCAAAATTTAGCCTATCGTGTTTTGATCACAAAAATACATGATAAATCATGAATACATTAACTCGGATAATTTGAAAGAAAAGATAGATATAAGCCTTAATCTTGAACATTTTCAATGATTATAGATGATCCTTTCTTTCTCGAATCTCTTGTAATTTTTCTCTCAAGAATTTGTTATATTATGGTATGTAATTCTTTCTATGATTTTTTTATTGTGTGGTATGAAACCCTCCTTTGTTGACCTATGTTTGACATTTAGCCAATGTCCGGTTTAGTTAAAAAAATGATCAGAATTTAAGTTAAAGTCAATAATTAATTTTTACCGCACATTTCATGATATCCAAAGCTTTTGGATCATATATTCTTTCAATTTTTATCAAAATCTATTAAAAATTTAATTTTTATCTAAATTTAATAGGGGTTTATAATGGTCCTTGATAAGCGAGAAGTCGTAACATTCAATTTTCCAAAAGTGCCGTCGAATTTGGAGTCCCCGTTCGGACAATGGGCTAACTGCCCCCACATCATGCGCTGTTGTGTCGCTTTGCAGCAAACAAGAGCAAAATTGCTTCAGCCGAGGTGGCAAGATGCATTACTGCCACCGCAGTCCTAAACTCTCTCGAAATGTGCAGCTTGGCTCCCAATCATATGAAATTGACAATTTTGGTCCCTAAATTTCAAATGCTCTACAATACTGAATTGATATCCGTTTTCTGTGCTGAACTCTAATTTTAAATATCTTTTCAATGATATATGATTTTCCCAATAAAGATCTTCGTACCAAAATTTGTGAGCTAATTCACTTGCATACTATGCACATAAGTTCCTCATTTTGCATCTTGTGATCATTTTTGCCCGAAGTTCCTTCGTTTTGCACCAACCATCTTAAAATTTGGGGTTTAACATATAAACACTATATACATAATAATACGGCCAGAAATTTGTCAAAATAATTAAATATTAAATAGATTTAAGAGTCTAAATAAACGTATAAAACACACTAATCAACATCTCCAATGTTAATGTTGTCATAAAAGTGAAAATGGACAACTGTCTACAAAATTCACTCTCGCAACATGTCTAACACTACGTTTAACTAACCTAGCAAAAAAAAAAAAAAAAGTAAACATTATTAAGATAACCGTCTATAACTATACGTAGATGTTTTTCTAGACGAAATTAGTAACCATATATATTTCTCTTTCTTTCTATTTTCTATTTCTTATTTTTCTCTTTCGTATTGAATATGCAACATAGATGGAATTTGAACTAGACTATCTATTCATTAGACATTAATGCCACGTAGATCAGAAAAACTTTCTATTTAGGAGGGTGTTTGGGAGAGATTAAAATTGAAAAACTAATCGTTATTGTTGATTTTTATTAGACGAGTGAGACCCAATAACGACTATATTTTCTATTTTAATTGGATTTTCATTTAAATTACAATTCATGAAATACATTCTTAGAAAGTGACTTGACATTGTCCTAAATAAAATAATAATTGAATTTATCTAGTTTTCTCTCCCTCGTGTTGCAAATTTTCAAATAGAGGACTTTTTTTATGCCCATAATTGTTCTCTATTATTGGAGTTTTCCGTATAGATTCTTATATTCTTGTTCGTGTTATATTCTCTATTTTGATTTTTTAGTTCTTATTGGTATTTTTTCGATGGAGGATCTTAAAAATTAGATTTTTAGTAGATTGTAATAAAAGTTTTTGAAATGTCTGGTTGAAAAGTTGTGAAACCCATGAAAATGTGATTAATATTGATTGTTAAATTTAATTTAGATTAAAATCAATTTTAATTCGAACCAAACATGAGCTAAGTATTAGCAAAATGATATTATTTTTTTCTCATGCACCCAATTACTTTGAAAAGAAGTTTCCATTACTTTTAGGCCAACAGATACTCAGCACTGAGCCCCCTGTTTTGCTAACTTATTACTCTTATTAAAACTAAACTCTCAAGTCACCATTTTACATAAGAAATTAGAAATCCCCTTTTTTCTGTTTTACTAAAAGAGAAAAGAAAAAGAAAATCTAGAAGAAGTATCCTTGTCAGAGAGAGAGAAAAAGAAGTAACATTCTACTTTCTAGATTTTTCTAAAACAAAGAAAACTCTCCATGTTACGTAATATATTTTCGAAGTACGGAATGTTCCCAACGTGACTTGGAGTGCAAACCACGCGTATGCCTTTTGAATGTTTTGTAATTAAGAAAAAATGTCGGAAACAATTCTACTAGAATAAAATGTTGGAATTTCAAATAAATTTAAAGATTTGTTCGGTGAAGTTTTTATAATTTTTTTTGCAAATTTTGATAAAAGTTGATTTAAATTGCGATTGAAAAATTAATAAAAGTATACATTTTGTACTATGAAATGTGTGATTAAAGTTGAAGTTTAATCAATTGAAAAATTAATAATGATAATGAAAAATGAGTATGACAGTGATCATGAACCCACAAAATAGTACATAACACGCGCCAATGAATATCACGAAATCATATTAAGCCCTCGTTTGGTGGGGATTAAAATCAGAATTTTAGTATATTTTGATAAAAGATGATAAAATGTATAGTTGAAAAATTACGAGTCACATAAAATGTGTGGTTAAAATTAATTGTTAACTTCGACTTAAATTACAATTTAGATTTTAATTTCCACCAAACATTGGCTAAATATAACAACTCTCTGAATTTAATTCCAAGGTTAGGTCATATATCTTCTCGTAAGTTTATTTTTTTGTCAATATCAATAAAATACTTTACCTAAGTGGTGATTTGATTAAAATAAAAAAAATTACACATCTATAATTTCATCTCTAAATTATGAATAATTTTTTAGCCAAAATTTGAGTTATTTCTTCCTAGAATATCAACCTTTGTCCAAGTCTTGGTATAACGTTGACCATTGAAAAATAACAATAAAAATCAACTTCACCCCACTCTTCCAGGCACATGTGTAACCTATAAAACTTACTCTTCCCTCCCTTCAATACACCAACACACACAACACAAAAATACACACAAACACAAGCACATACAC
>CAIGRH010129727.1:0-12452 GCA_903798295.1 Fraxinus nigra | reverse complement strand
TTTTTTTTTTTTTTTAAAAAAAGATTGTATGCTATAACTTAGGGGCCCGAATTTTGAAGTTCGCCTCAAGCCCCGTGAAACACAGGTACGACCCTGGTAACAATGAATTTACATAAAAGCAAGTCCGACTCGATGAGTTTGATTGTGATTATTGAAAATAATCTGATTATAATTGTCTATATATCATATCTTAAAAACTTCTAGATGAAACTTGGTGAAGAGATATGGATAAATGGTCCATGCCTAGACATAAAAATATTTTGAGGATGGATTTAACCTTGATATATATATATATACGCACGCACGCATTAACATCTTAGAACCTTAACCTTGGTTACTGCTACACTTTTCATTAATAGTAATGAAAAATCAATTCATATTCGTGAATTTTTATTGGCATATACGCATTTATTTAATTAATTAATTTTGACATTTGATTTGACTTCAGCTCAATCCTTAACCGGTGACTCTTAATTTTTGTCTAGTTTAATGCATGATTAAATGCCACTCACTATTTATCATTTAATTTAATTTAATTTTTATCTTTTGGCAGTGTGAATTGATCAAAATATGAGGGAGGGGTTGCTGGCATATGAAAATGATTGAACATTAATTAAAATGAACTAGGGACGGACGCAGAATATAAAAGTTAGGGAGCACAATCGAAGTTGCAAAGAAGTTGGAAGAAATTTTACACTCGAAAATTTACGTCCAAAAAAAAGCATACTCCATGTAATTTAGCAATCGAAAATTTACATGGGATATGACTTTTTCGAATGTAAAATTTCAAAAAATTGTGATGTCATATTTCATGCAAAGTTTCCTAATAAAATTATGAAAATTATCGATAGATGTTTTTCGTTAAGACTCACGTTTAACGTATTTTTAACTATTTTCAATAGATATTTTGGACTATTGGATATGCCCATAATGTAGTTTTCGAAATAAGCTTTGAGATGACATAAACAATTTGTAGATTCAATTAGCGTACAATCGTCGCATAATTTTTAAAATTAGCATGTTATCGAAATTCAAATTTATTGTGATTTTGCCCCTGTTTGGTGGAAATTAAAATCAATTTTTTAGTAAATTTTGATAAAAGTTAAAACATGTTTGGATTCCATGAAATATGTTATTAAAATTAATTGTTAACTTTGATTTAGATTAAAATTTAGATTTCAATCGATACCAAACACGAATATTTAAAAAAAAAAAAACTCAAAAGTTGGGAGGTCCAAGGACCCTGAAGGAAGCTAACCNTTTTTAAAATTAGCTTGTTATCGAAATTCAAATATATTGTGATTTTGCACCTGTTTGGTGGATATTAAAATCAATTTTTTAGTAAATTTTGATAAAAGTTAAAACATGTTTGGATTCCATGAAATATGTTATTAAAATTAATTGTTAACTTTGATTTAGATTAAAATTTAGATTTCAATCGATACCAAACACGAATATTTAAAAAAAAAAAAACTCAAAAGTTGGGAGGTCCAAGGACCCTGAAGGAAGCTAACCTGTTCCTAGATTTACTTGAAATATTTTGAGAATTAACCACTTCAATATTCCATATTTAATGGCTCCTTGTGGTTTGTGACTTGAATGTTGTGATGTTCTAGTTACATGCCCCCCGAATTAATAATCTTGCTAAGTTAAATGCATCCCGCTTTGAGATGTGATTTGTATAGAAATGATCTCATAAACGAAGCACTGATGACATGGTACATCAACTTATCATAAACTTATTCACCAATTAATTGATGTGTCATGTCATCTATGCATAACCAGTGTCAATGAGATAATACTATGGATCGTGATTTGTGATAATTAAATGCATAAGTTCACCTGCTTGCTGATTATTCTCCACGGTGGTCGACCATTCTAGTCACATTTTTATGGGAAATTTGCACTTTTTTGTTTTCAATCATTGCAAACTGGTACTTGCCTATTCTCAACCCTTTTTCAGCACTGGACGTTTTCGTCCTTTCATTTATTTAAGTTGAAATGATGAATTTGTCTTGGTGTACGTCTTCAAAACCAAAATTATGAATTAAAATCAAGTTCGACCAGAAAAGCAGGTGATCTCTGAGCGAAACTCGGCCCTGGTAGGATAGTGAGGACGGCATAGAGGACTTCACTGAACAGTATATATATATATAATGCTTAAAACTTTTATTAATAGGGCCAAAATATTAGTGGAATATGTCATCTATTCTACCAATACAATCCGAAAGGTGTTGTTTGGGGCAAAAAATTTTGGGCTCATTCTGTATCAAAGGACTTGTTTAATTAGATCAAATAGACCGTGCAATTTTCCCATCAAAACGATTTGATCAACATGGTTGTTGGTCTAAATCCTCCCAGGAAAAGCAATTACATCAGATATGCACCATGCTATTTTAAATTGGAGAAGTAACATCAACACCACATCCTTACCTCAGCAGCCTCCACCAGTTGACCCTCATCTTTATACAAAATACGACAGTGCGTGAGGGCACATGGTGGTTCCAATCGGATAGCTTCTGAAAAACTCTCATATGTGAGCCTCTTCAAGTTCCGCATCCGTTGACAAATCCCTTTGCCAATGTAGGCGACAACATTTTTACTATCCTTCTCCAACACACTCTCGTAGTGCATCCACAAATTTATTCCTGGAGCGAAGAATGTTGGCATAGGATAAAGCATCTTTCCCTCCAAAACTGTTTTTAGGTTGCTGGAGAGCTTCTGCCGCAAGAAGAAGGTTGCCCTTCTTTCACGAAGACATGGTCATCAGTTGAGTCATTTTCTTCTCCATTGCCAACATCATTTTCTGTCCAAGCCATGTGACTTAATGTGCAAAAACAAGTTCCTGAGATGGGATAATAAATGGTAAGAAACAGAAAAGAAACAAATTTTCATATGAGACTATATTCCATAGTTCAAATCATCAGTGGTTCTTCAAACATCAAAAAGTATGCTTCCATTAACAAGAACAATAACTGGAATCCACAGAAAATAAAGTTTGTCCTCATTGCCCCAACTAGTACTGCAGCAACTGGATTTTCTGCTCTCTTCCCAACACCCTAAATTATCCAATCTTTGCGTTATTTTTTTTTTTTAAAAAAAAGATCATTAATTTTATTTTTATTTTTTTCAAAAAAACTAAACTCAAATTCTATTGTAGAAATGCCAATTACTCGATACAAGCTAATGCGGGAAAATGTCCTGGTGAAAGACAGCTTTGAGATAGTTGGAACTCATGGCGCTTTTTGTTCAATTTGGTGGTAAACAGGATAATGCAATAGGCTAAAGATGATCGTGGGGTTAATTATGGGTCTCATGAATGTCAACAGTAACCAAAGAACTATCACTTGTAGAACTAGAGGACCATTTTAAAATAGCCCCTGCTTGAGCCCCATTTTTTAGAATAGATCCTAAATCCTAATCCTAAACAATTTAAAAGAGGCGGTCTCCTAAACACTGTTCATGCCAGATGTCAAAAAAATGGATCGTAACGACACCGTTTGCTCTCTCCCTTGTTTCCCCTTCACTCTCTCCCTCGTTTCTTCACAATTCCTTTTCACTCTCTCCCCACACAAAAACCCTAGCGAACAACCCACTCCTGCCCAAAATCTATCGATTCCATTCCCAAAATTGACAGTGTATTCATCCATCCCCGACCTCCTACAACCGCAAATAACACAGCCCACTCTGGTGCCTATTTTCTCTGCAAACCCGACCTAGCCTCTACCTTAAAGGTAACTCCTTAATTTTTTCGGCAACGAACGTACCGCGCCATGTCTCTGTCACGGAGACACCGCGACGGTGCCTCCGTGTCTCACAGAGCCGTGTCTTGTGGTAGACACGGTAGGTGCCGCTCGTGTCTCTGTGAGACACGGAGGTTCCGCGTTTGACAGAGACGCGCCGTGTGCAATTTTTTTAATTTTTCTTGGACATTGAGATACATAATACATATTCAATGAACAATATCTCAATATTCCCGAAATACAATAGACAGTCCATTTTTGTGAATGTGTTAAAGCTGCCACTGATCAGGAATTGAAGGTATGAAAACCAGTTTAGCAACATGTTCAGCAAAGCTTATGTAAGTTTTAATACGCATCATATTTTCATTTATCCATGATTGAAATATCGTACTTACTTTGAAGGTAAGAGTCACTTTTTTTTACTTGCACTAACAGAAAAGTAACTTAACCGAAGTAGTGTGGAAAGAAAAATATACTTGAAAGTAAAAGTAATAGTTTATTAGATCTTTTTTGTATATCACAGTTTGATAAAACTTTTATACTTCATTTATACAACCATTGGATTCAATTCAACAGGCATTCACTTCGTTTTAGTGCATTCATTTTCATTGTACTAAGTTGGGGAAAAGTACTTTTCTAATATATATAGATTATCCATGATATTTATGTTGAGGCGTCATTAAAGTTGGTTTATTAATTTCATGTGCTATGCTATGATTGAGATTATGGTTGAGTTTTAATTCAAAACATTAATCAATTTCATTGGGTGACAGCAGGGAAAATGTAATGTAAAGGGACAGAGAGTAAGCGAAAAAGATTGATGTATATGCAAGGCAGCTTGAAGGTCAGAAATCCTTTTATTCTTGATGAATGTTGCGCCATATTTCACCTTTGAATTAAAATTTAGTTTTGATCTTCTACATCCTCAAAAAAATTTAAGAAAAAAACCCAAGACACGTTGAGCTCCTGGAGATGGAGCTTTTCCAAATTCGGCTGTAATTGTAATCAGCTTCGCGGATTAATTCTTTGAATTGTTGATATTGTAGATGATACTAGATGTAGAAAGTTGGCATGATATTTCATTAGTCCTCAATATCCAACTCCTAATTTTAGTGACTTAAGCCTACCATGTTAATTGAAAAATGAAATGTGGAGGTAGAAGGTTTGATATTGAGCTTTGAGTTGGTTTATCACCTTTGTCCATGTTTCATACTTACTATTTGATAGTACTATACATTACGATGAAGAAGATTTTCGTTTTTTCTTATTTTATCTTGTTATGTGGTAGATTACTAGATGTGAAGTTGGGGTAACTTGATGTTTTGTTGTTGACGTGTTAGATAGAATTGGCCTATATGTATAATTACTTCTTATTTGGGGGTTCAATCTATGTCCATGCTAATTAATCATGAGAGTGTATCTGATGGCCCCCTAATTGAAAAAGCTCATATTTTGTTCTGTGAAAACCTTGAACCACCCAGGATCTCTCTGTGTTTGCATTTGGGTAATGGGGGCTTGAAGGAGTTTCCATGGACTCTACAACCGTAGACCTATAAATCGTGCAATCCTATGCATCCAAAGAAGATTTTTGTCAGGTTGGATGAGCAAAATCAATGGCACGGACTCGGTTTATGCGAGTATTTTTGATTGAGTGGAACATGTGACCATCAATTTTTATTTTTTCTAATGAAAAATGTTTTATCAGGCAGACAGAGACGTCGTTCCTCCGTGTCTCAATCGTTATTTATTCCCGCAAAATAATTGATCTTCCTTCAAGCCAGCATAAAGTTAGACGTCGTGTTGTAGTTGCTATACACATTGTAGGTACTGGGTTTTGTATTTAATATTCAATAATGTGGTTTTGTGGTTTATTATGATTATGCAGTCTTATGTTATTATTTTGAGTCGTTTTCTTAGATTTGTTGTACATATGTGATTTTTAAGCATGATGTGATTTGGATATGTTTCTTACTAATTTCTCCTTTATATTTGTTCTTCACTTGGAACAGATGAGATATGTCCATTTTACATTGTCAAGCTTGTGTAATGATTGACTTGTTATGAGTATGTTAAAATTGAGTTTCCAGGGAACGAACAAATTTGTAATTAATTGCATAAAATTTCATGGAAAGTTGTGCTATCATTAGGCTATTCTATTTTCATTTTACACTTGTGTTAGAATCACATGAATAATTGTATATTTTTGTACCGAAGCTTCATGAAATTGTAGTTAGATATATTTTCCATCACAATGCTTGTGTACTCTCACATCAGGATGAAAGAGACTGCATCAAGTGGTGAAAATATAGTCTTTTACGACAGTCATTAGCTTTCCCCCCAAAGTGATGTTAATGAGTGAGATAATTTCAGTTAGCTTAAATTATGATGTCTCGTAATAGACATCTCTATTGCTAATCAAATACACCTAAAGGTTCAGGAAATAAAGTAAACAAGAGTTTACTTAAATTTCTATTTCTATAATTTTTTTAAACTATCAGAATCTGTATGTAAACTATAATTTTTTTTAAACTATCAGAGCAATTTTCTGTCTTAGGTTGGTCGTGAGAGGCATTTAGCTTTCTGCTTGATGCAAAAATACGAGGTATTAATCTTGCTCGTTTGTAGAATCATTATTTTTATTTAGGTGGTAATTATTTTATTGCGTTTCTTGTTTTTTTGGTGTGTTAACCTTATTATTTATGAACACGGACATTTAAATGGCTTTGCACTGTTTATCCAAGCCGAGTGGCCAGAGTACCTCCCAATGAAATCCATCATTTGCTCTCCATCATGAGCAAGTCCAATGCAATCTCCGAGGGCATGTGGCCCATGTAAAGAATGGAAAATATAAGGGCGATCTTGCACAGGTATGGTCTTACTCATGTATCAAAATATTAATCATAATCCATATTTATTTTTTTGTTTATTTTCACTTTGCTAACAATTGCTTTGTTTTTTTCCTTTTGGCAAAGAAACTATTAGCTTATTTTGTTAATTGTTTCAATTATGCTTGCACTCCTAAATAATTACCATTGATGCTTAGATAACAATGACTGTTTATTGGAATAATCCAGTGAAATGCTTTCTTTGTATAGTTTCATTGGAATGTGAAGGAAAGTTCTAAGATATCAAAATATTTAATACTGTTTGTTTTGAAGCATAATTAGATCGAGGAATCTTTTTATTTTTTCTAATGAGGACTTTCATTATCAAAATGTAATGGGAATTCAGGAATTCTATGAGCTCTAGGTAGTCTCTTTAATTATATATTATCCCAAGTTTTGTCTTCAGTAATTATCTTGTGTCTAGACTGTGAGCGTATTTCTGCAGTGTCCTGAGTATTAAGCTTTCTGAAATCAGATGATGAACTAATTAGCTCGATCAAATGCTTGTTCAGGTAGGACATTCTTAATTCTGTGACCTGATTCTTGACTGAATTTTTCCATGCAGAACTATGAAGAAAATAGAAGACAAAGATGCAAAAGCTTATTTCTTGTGCGAGCACTGTGTTAAGGTTAGATGATTCTCCTTTTGCAATCTTTATATTAATAGAGTTCTTATTTTTTGAATTTTTAATGGTTATTTTACTTTGGAAGATTGAGATTTTGTTTCAGTTAAGGAAGTCAAAACAATATTGTGGTGTACGCAAGCAAATCTGGCACCATTCTGATGGTGGAAGTTGGGTGAGATTATTTTCACTTCTACTTTGCATTTCTTGTTTACCAACAAATTAAATGAACACATGCATTTTCTATCTCAAAATCTTTGGGTAGGTATGTTGTGATGGTTGGGTACATGCTGAGTGTGCCAACATTTCCAATTAGTGGGGCAAGAAAGTCAAGTGGTATGTTGGTGGTAGAGAACTATCACTGATTAGACTGGCCATTGGAGTACTAAATCTTGCTATAGTCTTAACTCAGGTAGTTTTTTGTCTTTCTTGCTGGTTTCCTGAGGTTTGCACATTCTTCAAGTGTCATAATTATATCTGTCATTGCCATCTAATTTTGTATCATTTTTATAAGATGCAATAATAATTTTGTTATGTCTGAATTCCCGTTATTTTCTAAAGTCTACTTATCTTCTGCCAGCCAAATCTTGCCTTAGACATCCTTGAAGAACCTATTGGGTAAGCTTGTCTTTCTACCTTTTCCTTATGGTTTTTAATTGCATAAATTTTAGATTTTGGGAGTGAATGTCAGTAATATCTTTTCAATTATATCCTGTTCGCTGATGCATCATGCATGTGGATGAATTAGCGCCAATTATAAGGTGCAATTATATTCTTTTTCCTTAAGACCTAATATGATTTTGTCGGGAATACCGAGGTTTTCATTTTTGTTTCTATCAATTTTAATGGAGAATGAAGGACCAGAGCCTGATACTCGAGGGCTAACCAATACTATATATCTTATCGAGCTGGGATCGAGCTTTTAACTGACGGTGAAGCGGTTTAGTTGAAATTCACATAATTCGTATTTTTTAACATGGGTTACATTAAGATTTTCCATTTGTTCGTTTCAGTGGTCTTCCCAAACATCATTGCCTTTTTTCTAATACTCCAATGTTTTCAATCATTTTTAGTTGTCAATTAATGGTGATGGTGAGACCTTTTTTGCATTAGAGGTCTAGGAATGAACTTCCTGTTGTTGAAACAATTTACTGGAATTGACCGTCAAATTCTTCCAATCCTGTATGTTTCTTCTGATTTCTTAAGTTATATTGTTCAATGAGCTATTTGTTTGTTTTCACTTGTTTTCACCCTCCTTTCGATTCTATCTCCCGAGTGTAAAAGGGCGACCCAAAGAATTTTCATCCATTAGAATATGTACATCCGGTTTCTTAGTTTAGACATGTTAAGGTGAAATTAATGAGTTTTACTTTTTGAGTTTTAGAGATTCTTGCTTTTGTTAATTTGCATTTCCATTATATTATCATTAAAACTCAAGCCACAGACCATATGTGGGAAATGAATGGAGCATTTTTTTTCTGAAGTCTGGTCACATATTGCAATCTCTTTCAGTTATAACTTCTATCCTCTCATCGCAGTCTCTTTAACATTTTCAGTGAGTTGCTGCAATTTCATTCCTTCTTTATAAAACTTTTTTTTTTTATATTTTTTTTGATACTGAGAATGTAAATGTGGTTCTTCCACATTTTTCCTGCCTCTTCTCCTTTCCAGTTTAATATGGGATTACTATTTGCAGATTGTCCATTTTCAAGCTTTGGAGAGACCTAAGGAAGATGAATTCTGCCTAGAGTTGCAAGTACCAATACCATTATTGTGGACAATGGAGGAGACGGTTTTTCTTTTTTATGTATTTTTGAGCAACATCGAGCAGATGTGTTTTTATCCATTTTGGTATGAATCTCTAGGGCAAAGAACCACACTTATGATGATGTTGTGGAAAGCCTTCTTAGATAGTGAAGTTAGGCCATTTAGTTTATTTTCGTTCATCATACAATTATAGACATTTGATTAATTGATTTACTTAGACGCATGATGATTGGATATGTTGCTTTCAACTTAATCTCGCATATCTTTATTTGCAAGCTTTGTAGCTATTGCCATGTTGTTGCATTGCTAGGATAAGTACAAGAATAAAGATCGTACTTTATGCTATGAATCGATTTTTCGTTAAAATTAATTTTATTCACTGCACAAACAATCTTTTACTTTTAATTTAATTATTGTACTAAATTTATTCATGTTTTTAGCGTGTTTCTATTAGTCGAGGGAAGTTATTCCGAATCAAAATTTGAAAAACATGGGAGATCCATCATCACCGGGTCGGAGCTCCACAACGATGACAGACTTGAACATGGATACTCTGGTGTAGTGCGCCAGTTACCTGAGCCTCTGGGACCTCTCAAACATGGCGATGTCATGTAAATATCTTCAAAGGGTTGCCTATTCTGATTCCATCCGGCAATCCCTTTTCAGGTTTTTTTAATTTCTTTACCTTTTGTTAGGCAATTTTTGGTTTTTCTAATAATTTATTCTGATATTTGTACTAATTTGTGTTTCGCTGTAACTTTGTAGTGGAATTTAATAATTTGCTATTTTAATTGAATTGTTTTCAATATCTAAGAAAATGTTTGGTTAGGCTTTAATTTTTCTTTTTACTCAATAAATAGATTTTTTTGAAAGTGAAATCATCTCTTTATTCTCGAGTTCTAAGAGTAGTTTTGTCTTCTCTTGAGATGTGTTTGCATGCGAGTATGATTTTCAACCTTGTGTATCATTGAGTTGGACTTGAGCACTACCTACTTATATTTCAATAGAGAATTGGGGGGACATTTGTGTATGGCCTTTATGAATCCTTTGTCTATAATTTCTCAGTCTGTTTGGTTCTAATATAGGACAACTACCTTCTCTTTCTGTTTACATATTAATGGTTTCATGTGAAGTGGAATAGTTGCATTTTTTTATTCCATATTCCCAATGACTTGGCTCATAACTTAACGATGTTTGACCACATGATTCAGGGAGATGTCATTTACATGTTCTATGAAACAAAAAATTCAATTACCAACCAAGGAGATATTGGAGTTTCCCATGGTATTGATAAGGGAGCAACATGGCAGCACTTGGGAGTTTAAAATGTGGATATACTCTCTTTTTCTGACAGAAACACCCAAGAAGTTTACTAGAGGGATTTACTCAGACTCAAGTCAAGGTAATTTTATGATTTTAAACATTGCAGTTTAAGTTTTGCCCTAAATCCCACCAATATTAATGCCATGTTAATACTTACTTGTGTTTCTGATTTCTTAAGATTTGTAATGCACCCAGTTAAATTTGAAATCCTTCACAATTCGGTGCGCACTACCGTTAGAGCTCCTCTGCCTCCTTCCGCGGCCAACCACCACCAATCACCACTAGGAAAAAAGAACCAATTGGAAGCCGCCTTTCCCTTCAATCGCCGCTTTTCTCCCCCACGAACTTTACAATTTTAGCGCATCACGCATGGCATACACTGACATTAGGCCTTGGGACCAAGAAATCGAAAGTACTTATATTCGTTTTTGAATCGGAGAATATGAAAGCGACGATGGACATGCTATGGCCGCCGGAAATACCTCTCGGAGAAGTGAACAAGAAGTTAATTAGAGGCACGATGGGGTGTGAAATGGCCATATTTAAATTCAGGAAAGGATGCATCACATTCAATGTTTATGCAGTCAGAAGAATTGGGAATTTAGGGTTCTCATGTGCGGATGATCTTAGAACAATTCTTCAATCAGTTGTTGCTCAAGATTTTATTGACCATACTACCATGCTCACCATGCCCAACCAGAAAAGCATTGATTTCTCGACGCCAGTCACCATGGCTCATTAGGCGTGTTTTCTTCTTTAATTTTTTTTTTTTTTTTAAAATTCATGCTAACTGACTATACTTCCTTTTCTTTTATTGGGTGGAGGAGACACGGTGTCTTCATGTCTCCATGTAGCATGGAAACACAGCCATGTCTCCATGCTACACGGAGACACTGTGTCTCTGTGCGCGCACGCAATTTTTTCTTTTTCTTTTATTGGATTTTGTTATAACTGTAAATTTGTTGCAATGTGCTAATTGATAACTATATTTTAATAAGATGTATGTAAAAAAAAAATTCTATATTTCATTACTATAATATAAAAAGGGCAAAACATTTTGTACCACATGTTGCGATTTTCGAAATTATTTATTTTATTTTTTTGCCAAATACTAAATTTCATTTATTGGGGCGTTGCCCCTTGACTCCACGAATTTTTATATCGCAAGTGTACGATATCGTAACAAATAATATAGTGGACCTAAGAGTCCGGATTATCGTTCCCACGAGGACTATACTTTAGTCTTAATCTACTTTTCTAACTCTTATTTGATGGAAGTAAATCAAATAAGGAATTGTGATAGTTGGAAAGATTGATTTTTTTTTTTTTTTTTGTGAATATGTGAAGAGAGTTTATGTTACATATTTTAAGATAGTTGCATTTAGTTAACAGCTGAATTTTATTTAACTTTCAGTTTTGGTGTATGCTAAATACCATATGTTATCCAAAGAAGGGAATGAACTGACTTCATGCCTGCCTTTGTTATCTATTAATTTGGAAATAGTCCAAGACTTATGGAGTGGTCTGCATCTATCATGTAGATTGGTACCAAAAGACAGCTGATGGGATTTCATTTTTACTACATTATGTAATTCTTTTTCCGTTAGAGATGAAGTAATGCTATTGCTTAGGTAAAGTCTTAAAGATGTCTAATGTCACCTATATGTATACAATTACTGTCAATGAAAAGAAATTGCAGTTTGTGTAAAATAACTAAAAAACCACTCCACTCCATGCTATTACGTAGCCAACTAAACTGGAACACGTGCATTGCACGTGGGCGACACTAGTTTTGTAAAAAGTGATTTTTTTTGGAAAAAGTGAGGATAAAGAGTAGGAAAAATTTTGGGTCAAACAGGGGACTTAATGTCACATTATTTGCTGATTAATCAAACCATAAACACAGTGGTATAATGGTCAAATACTTTATTCTAATTAAGAGTTACACCAAATAAACCTGCAAAACATTTATTTGCTCACTTGGTATGGAAAAAATTAGAGAAAGAGAAAACTATTATCCTTAGAAACTTCATTGATGATTCTTCAAAATCAGTCCCAATTCACAGAGTTCGTAAATTATTCTGCTGGGGTGTCCCTATTTTTGACAAATT
>CAIGRH010129690.1:0-11101 GCA_903798295.1 Fraxinus nigra | reverse complement strand
TTCACTGTATCACCAGAGGTGGCGAACCGTGGCCTATCTAGGGGATACTCAGATAGATTGCAGCTATCGTTTCCTTTGATGGAGATAGAGTTTCCCACATCTTCAGAGAGGGTAACCAAATTGTAGATGTACTTGCTACTGAGGATTGGCATCAGCGTAGATACCAGGAATATGGACCAGTCGACCTACCACGACATGTCAAAGCGCTTGTTCAGATTGACAGATATGGTTTGCCCAGCACTAGAGTTTAAGTATTTGTATTTGTATTTTGCTTTTATTTTTATTTTTGACTTAACTTGTGCTTAGGGAGGTAGTACTCATTTTTTACTACTTCCCTATTATTCTTTTCTTTCACTGTAAGGGAAGTAGTACTTTCTCAGTTATTGATTTCATTGGTATCATTTGTAACCACGGTATTCCTCCGCTACAAGTGATGACATATTAATAAAATCTTGGAGGTACTGCCCTCCTTATAAAAAAAAACTTTTTAACTATTTGCACATTACTCCTTGATCTTTTACAATATATCAATTTTAGTCCTTTTATTCACAGAATCGCCAATTACAAAACATCAAAAACCTAACAAACTCCTCATTTGGCATTCTATGGCAAAACTACAATATAAGTCAAGGTAGAAATTAAATGGAAATTACAGACTCAAAATATGACTCAAACTTAAACTAAAAACTGTTTTGACCGAAATCTTCATTCCATGTTTTAGTACCTGTTTCCTGAAATAGACAACTCAAATACCCAGTGCAAAATATGTGAAAAATAAGATCAATAATAAATGTAGTTCAAGCAGTTTAAGTGTAAGAGTTATTTAAGCAATTGTAACCTATAGAGCATATTTTCCAATTTTATAACACAAGCTAAACTAAGATATAGTATCAATGCAACTCAACATATCAAAACGAAACATTGACATTGTAGAAACATCAAAAACTTAATTTAGCGAAACTGAACTCAACCAAATATGTATGTGCTCCCCCTAACTGCAAACTCTCATGAAACATTGACACTATAAAAACATAAAAAACTTAATTTAGCAAAACTGAAATTAAGTATGCACAAACTCTCCCTTACTATAAACTAACAATGGTTTCAAACAGTAGGCAAATGTATCTATGTCTCACCCCAATGACCCATCAGATATAAAATGTAAATGATAGAATTTCATTTTATATATATCCAAAAATTTAATTACATCCAGATGTTCGATAAATAGATATATCATGTAAGCATAAAAAAATCTAGATATCTACTATTGACAAAAATACATATAGACTGCCAAAAATAAATATTACTCCCCATTTTTGTCACACAATGACAAGGGGTAAATCTAAGACTAAGCAGCACCGACAACATCATCTGAATCTGTCCTCTCCTCGGACGCATCACTGTCATCCCAGTGACATCGTATCTATCGGAATCCATGCTGAATATATCCAATCGCACCCCGAGATATAGCAATCTCGACAGTATATCTTCCAACTGTAGCACTCAGCTGTGTGATCTCCGCCATCATATGAGCTTGCTGCTCGATAAGCATGGTCATATGTCCCAAAAGAGCAATCGAAGGGTCGATGAGAGCAGAAGCAGGAGGAACAGACTCAGGAAGAGGAAAAAGAACCGACTCGGACGGAGGTGGAGCCTAAGTAGAAGTAGAAGGGATATTGGAGGGCTGAGGAACAATAGAAAATGAAAGAAAATCGGAGGGATCAAAGGAAATGAGGTCATCAATCAGATCAGTCGGCACGGTCGGGTCGGTTGTGCGGGCTCAGATGAAGTATGTGACCTACTCTGGGCAATGGTAGTATAGCCAATTGGCCGTGAAACCCGCCTTAGACCCCTCTCGTGAAAACTGACTCCTAAGGCTATCACTAAGCGGTAGATCAAACACATATAAGGCAGCCCAACCCTCGTCCCTAGGGTACGAAATGCCCTTAAAATCTGCTGGCATATGAATGAAGGCAAATTAATGGAATCACCATGTGCCAGGGCATAGAGAAAATGAGCTTTCTCTATCGGTAATGAAGAAGTATGGGAGATGGGCCATAGATTCATGCACACAATGCGCAACAGAATTTGGCGCTCGGTCAGAAGAGATCCAATATGAATAGCACCGTGACCCCCTTCTAATGATGTGTTAAACACTGTCGAACGGACTAACAAGTCCGCCAAAAGGAATCAAAAGTGAGATAGGGAAACATGGGACAGATGACTCGGTAAATATGAATAAGACTTGAAATAACATCCGAAGTAATCTTAACTAACCTACCTCGAAGAAACACCTGAAAATTCAAGCCACTAACATCATGGATGTTAACGTAGAACTCTTATACTAAAAGATTCGACGGATGTACTAACTCTATCAATAAATTCCCCCAACACCGAGAAGTGAAGATAGCCGTGAGGTCGAAGGACATATCAGACATAATGACCTCGCGCTCGAACAAAACAGGACGCAAAGAGAACTGTAACCCAAAAAATATTGGACGACGTGGATATGAACCTAGACCTACTATAAGAAGTCGAGGCACCAGGAGTGGAAGCAGAAGCACATGCTCTCTTAGGTGGCATCTAAAAGAATCAGAACACTACATTAAAATCTTGATAACCAAATACATAATATGCATAAAATGCAAGAATGTACGCAAAACGAGGCACATATGATAACATACAACGTGCTCTAACATGAATGCATGAAGACAAGTAGTGATGCAAAAATGTAAGTAACGTGAAGACATGACACGTGTCGTGATATCTAGATGTAAGGATGTGAAGTCATGACGAAGTGATGTGACGTCATGACGTGATGACTCGACGTTACCGTACGATGCCAACATGAACACATGACACCAAATGCAAATACCACCCAGCCACAACCAATCACAAGCCACTACAATCCACTACAACGACCCAAATCCAAAATCGTCCTCAAGCTAAGCGCATTCCAACATCACCAACCACAATCACGACCCGACTTGACTACAACACAAACCATACTACAAAATAAAATGTCCACACCATCATCCAACACGACACTCCACACAAAATCCCATTCCAAGTAATCTAATGCAATTGTCATCAACTAAATACATTACATGATGAGCTTATTGGGATGAAATATACATGAAACCATAGAAATTATGCCAAAAATGGTCAAATAGCTCAATGTGTGGAACAACAACGTGCAAAGATTGATGATAATCTATCACATAGTCCAAAACATATAGTGCAATGTCAAACATACACTCAAGAATGTTCAAACTATGAGAAAATTGAATGAAAATCACAAAATAGCGAAAAACCAAAAAAAATTGAAATTTACCTTTGGAGATTGATGTTTGGATGTAATACCACGTGTAATGTAACATATGAAGTGTTAATAGAGTGGGCAAAGCACCAATTTTGTGTAGGATATGATAAATTTGAAGAAATCAAGTGTAAAATTGGAAAAAATGTGTGAAAACCCTTGAAAATAACCTAAAAACTCAAAGTTTCGGTCTGTCGCTCGAACGACCCTCGAACGATAAACAAGCGAGGCAACTTCTGCTGCTATCGCTCGAGCATGTTCCAGCGATAGGCTGGGACACGTCAATTGATAGAAATAGCATAAAAAAACTCAAAAATTAAGAAAAATAGCATTTTTTATTTTATAATACGAAAATTAAGCAAATCAAGCTACCGACTCCTCGATAATTAAAATCGTGTATGCAATCACAAGTCAAGCATTAACAAAAAGACTTTTCCTGCACTCCATTAAACTCAAGATGGAGTAAAGAGTATAAATGACCCTATGCATATAACATACCACTATTTTCTCGTGAAAATGATTTCAAACCTTAAATTTGTAAGAAAGGACATGCAGCCATCACTTGTTAAATAACTATGATCCCTACTAATGAAAGTCAAACCCGAATAAATTTTAGGACCTGAAAACGAGCTCAATCATATGATAAATTTTCTTTTCTCCTCCTGAATTTGAGCATATAACATTTTTATCGCTTTTCTCATGAATAACATCTTATGTGCAGACTCGTGTCCATTAAACGACTAAAATGGCCCATATAATGAGCTTTAGGCTTGTTAACCCATGTCAGATGACTACAGGCACCAGGTTATGAGAGACCCTTCGAGCTTAATCACTCAAATCAACTAGGCTTCAAATACAAGTATATGATGTACCAATTAGGTATACACGTTTTTAATTTTAGTTTTAATAATGCAACAATGCAGGGAGACTATCACTAGTTAAGGTCATCTAAGTATAGGTCAATTCACGTTCGAGGTCACTCTACAAACATGTGACTGTCACCCAAATCTCACACACGCGATCCAAACTCACTCACAAGATCATAGTGTGTGTAGTACAGAAGATTACATGACGATGCATATACTCAATACTCCACATTAAACTGAACCGAGTAATGGAATAACATTGTAAAATAGATAACTGCTTACTTGGACTCACATACCATGTTTAAAATTATCATGATGTGTCGTTTGCTAAAAAGAAAATATTTTTGTAGTTTTCCCATTTTTTTCTTTTGAAAACAACACTTGAAACAAATAAATGCATAATAATAGAAGTAACAAAAGATAACATAAACATAAATAAGATGCATGTATGAATGAATGGGCACTATGGATTGCACATGCATACACCTAATCATCAAAGCAGGGTGAAATTTAAATGCCCTTACTATGAAGAGCACGACCATCCAGATCACTTCTCTTAACCCAGACCATTTTAGAATTAGAAGTTAATTGAGTTAACTGAGTCATCATCTCAGTTAAGTGGCTAACTTAATTGGCAAGAAAGTTAACCTTGCTAGTAAAATCTTGATTTTTACTTCTAGTCACACGGTTACAACACCTAGGTCTAGTGTGTCTCAATGCACCACAATGATGGCAAGTGGGAATGAACCTCGACTCAAACCTGTTCGGTGGTTGTTACCGAAAAGTAGGACGACTGACCTCACACTGTCTGGTAGGTGTCGATCCTATAACATGCTTATCTTCTGGTTTAGATAAACAATCTCATAAGCTTTGTTAGTGGCAGAAACAAACGTGGTCCTGGATGTACTATCAATAGCATCACAATTATCAACATAGCCCAGATCATGCCTATTTCCAGTAGGCTTGTTCATCCCAACCAGATTGTCTAGCTTCTGCGAGCCATTCATAAACAATTGGAGTTGAGCATTAAATTTATCAAATTAAGTATTTAATGATTTAAATCTAATTTCCAAGTTTTCATTAACAAACTTCAACTTACTCAATTTCCTAGTAGAGTCCTGAAGGTCACGTAGCAGTTTTTCACGTTCAAGTTCAAGCTCATTCACCTTTTTCAAGACAACTTTATTAACCTTCTTAATTTTGAGACTCTCCTCAAATAGTTCACGATAAAACTCGTGAATGTCGGTCTCATCATCAGACGTTTTTTAGATTTCTCACTCTCATCATTCCTTTCAACCTTCTCAGTCTCAGGGTTAGATTCAATTGTAGCAATCGAGGTGAAGGCCANATGATTTAAATCTAATTTCCAAGTTTTCATTAACAAACTTCAACTTACTCAATTTCCTAGTAGAGTCCTGAAGGTCACGTAGCAGTTTTTCACGTTCAAGTTCAAGCTCATTCACCTTTTTCAAGACAACTTTATTAACCTTCTTAATTTTGAGACTCTCCTCAAATAGTTCACGATAAAACTCGTGAATGTCGGTCTCATCATCAGACGTTTTTTAGACTTCTCACTCTCATCATTCCTTTCAACCTTCTCAGTCTCAGGGTTAGATTCAATTGTAGCAATCGAGGTGAAGGCCATGAATTTTTGTTCAGCCTTACCACCAGATGTCTCATTCTGAGAACTGGTATCGACTTCTCATCACTCATTGTCATGACAAAAGCCTTACGACGTTCTTTACCCGAACTTCTCTTCAAATTGGGACATTCACACCTAATGTGACCAAACCCCCTGCACTCATGGCATTGGACATATTGAGATTTCTTAATGAGAGTCCTAGATGTGTTTTTCTCACGTCTACCTATCGAGAGTTTATTAGGGACCTCACTATTCCGCTCCTAAGGCTTTCACCTATTCCTCTTCACCTTTTGAAATTTTTTAACGAAATAAGCTATTTTGTCGTCCCTAAAAGTCTCAGTATCAGTGAAATCTCTCTCATTTTCTCTAATAGTGTTCATGATGATAGATTTAACCTTTTGAGGTTATGGGACTGTGAATTCATAAGTTTGAAGTGATCCTACAAGTTCTTCAATCTTAACAGCATCTAAGTCCTTTATCTCTTCTATCGCAGTGACTTTAGGTCTAAACCTCTCAGGTAATGATCTTAGGACTTTTCTAACAACCTTAGACTCGGGGAACTTTTTACTAAGTTAAAGATAGAATTAATTGTATCATTAAGCTTCGCATCATCTAACAATTCATCGTCCTTCATTCTAATCTTTTCAAACTTAGTGGTCAACATCTGCAGTTTATAGTTTTTGACCATTTTAGTTCACTTGTGTGTGGTTTCTAATATGTCCCAAACTTTCTTAGCAGTTTTACCCATCGACACTCGCCTAAACTCCCTAACAGACACAGTCATGAACAGGGCATGAAGACCCTTACCGTTCTAGTTACATTTATCAAGATTAGTTTTCGATCAAAGTACGATATCAGTGGGTGTGACTACACCAACAACAGTAGTTGTAGGTAGAGCCCACCCATTTTGAACACTAATCCAAATATGTTCATCCAACGCTTTTAGAAAAGCCTCATTCGAACTTTCCAGTAAGCATAATTGCTTCCGTCGAAGAACAGAAGCACGAACAAAGACTGACTTATCTAGAATTATAAACTAAAGGTCAAGAATCAATTTAAGGCTCTGATACCAATTGAAAAATGCGTAGTTCGACCCTAACAACATCTAGAGGGGGGTAAATAGGTGTATAATGTGGAATTAAAATAACTAACGAATTAAACAGCAACAAGTCACTTTTTAATTCTTTTCTAGATGATTATTCATACAAGTCATTTTAGTCCTAAGTTTGAATACCGAAGTTTGTATGATCAATCAATATAACGAAAGCGGTCATCAACACCAGAATGATCACAGAGAAACCCAACTAGGAAAAACTCTGGGCACTTTGCCTGTTAATTTGCAGTTTGCACATTACTCCTCGATCTTTTACAATACATCAATTTCAGTCATTTTGTTCACAGAATGACCAATTACAAAACATCTAAAACCTAAAAGAGAAGTTATACAATGTCAAATTCTATTTTATATTAAGTATGTTTAGTTGAAGACAAATGTTCATTTCAATGTTATACTTCAAATGTAGGTAGAATTTGTTATATTCTTCCATTATTAAATTTTGGTAACTGATACGATGCAAACCACTTTTTGTATGAAGATGCCAACCTTGAAGGTATATGGCCGGACAGTCACGAAGTTTTCTATGCTTGTGACATAATGTAGGCAGATGGTAAGTTCCTTAATGGAGAAGTTATATAATGTCAAATTCTTATGTTTTACGTTAAGTATGTTTAGTTGAAGACAAATGTTTCATTTCGATGTTATACTTCAAATGTTGGTAGAATCTGTTATATTTTTCCATTATTAGATTTTGGTAACTAAGACGACGCAAACCACTTTTACATAGGAGTACACATTGATGTACCATTACCATCGACCATACCATTCAAAGTGACGATGACTTTAACATAAATAAGTGGTGATTGACACGTGTTCGAGTGCCTACTACATCGACCAGAAATCCATTCGCAAGGGGGAACGGAAAGAGAGTCAAGCAATATATCAAATTCATTGTAAGAGTTAACTATGAGAAATAGTCACATACTCTCAAGGATAACATAGCTATTGTTTTAAGTAGTTAATGACGTTATAGTACTTTTAGTTGTGTTAATTTCACAATGGAAACATATCGCGACAGTATTTTTGTATAGCATTTTACTTTAGATTTGTTTTACAGTTCCTAGTAGTGATGCACACAAATGTTTCATTTTGGTGTAACCGTCACTTAAACGTTGTTTGCTTATAGGGGAAATTCGATTGTAACATAGTTGAATTTGTTAATTATGCAACTAATTTATGCTTAGGTGATCGATTATATCAATGGTCTCTAGTTTTTGTAAGGGATTCACGTGGTAATGTTTGTACATAATGGTGTGTATTTGAATATCCGTTATGCTCGAATTTTCAGTCTACTTTACTCATTTGCAATGAACTGTCGAGAATTTCTCATACAATTTGTCGAGATCGACAGTTGAACTATCGCCACGCAATGAAATATTTTGTCTAATAAACTACTATGCATGTAGTAATATTTCTACATGATTAATGCCAATAACTAATTTTGTCTAATTAATTGTTTTCTCATCAAGTATGAACGTGGAATAATAGGTTATCCAAGTTCTCATCTAGTGGTGCACACCCAACATCAAAAAAATTAATGTTTCGGGTACATTATTGTTTGAGACACTTTGCATTTGACTGACCTCATCATGTTGTAAGTTTCGATGAACATTCTCCGTGGCAAACGAAGGATTTTGAAAATTTGTATCCGTCCCCATGTCAACAATTGAAAGCTTGGTTTCCAAAATAGTAACGCATAAAACAGTTTCCTTATGAACTAATATGTACCAATTTAAGTCTTCATCTTTGCGTATTTCAAGTTGAAGTATATTCATGTTTGGGACTTTGAACTTTAATTCAATTTGTGTGCGAGGATCATGAATACCAAGTTTATCCTTCAACCTAACACAAGTTCGGCTAGGATGATACTTGTCGGAACTATAATGGAAGTGGTTTTGTCCCCTCTTCACTTCCATTTGTCATCCACATGAACAAATTTTCCCCAATGCGACAAGACAAATCTCAAATGATTACTCATACCTGAAAAGTTGAGATTGCAATGGTAAAACTTTTAGACAATCAATATGTCGACATTTAATAGCATGAAAGTGACACATTCGAATATTAAATCCATATAATAGCAAAAGACCAAACCGACAGTTAAAATGTTTATCCCAATAGTTTTCAAGTGTCGAATTCGAAGTTGAAATGTCTATCCTCAGAGTTTCGAAATGTCGAGTTCGATGATTAAAATGTCTGACTAACGGCTTCTAAATATCGAATTCGATAGTTGAATTGTCGAAACTGACGAGAAGCATATATGTGGGTGATTGGAACAAATTATTCATCACATCAAGTGTGTTCATCAATATTGTACTTCCGAATGACAAAATTTTATTCCCAAATAATTTGCACAGTAAATAGTTAAGAAGCAATCCTTCAAAATATTTATTGGGTTTGATTGGAAGAAATTATTCAAAACGTTAATGGTGATAATCAATTCTCAACTATAATGTGGCTACATCTTCTCAATAAATAACTCAATACTTTATTAAATATGGAATCATTCACAAAATGTGTAAAGGATATTGATATCTTTATTCCAAAAGATTTGAAAACCCAAACAAATCAATAAATAATAATTTCGAAAATGTTGAATAAATATGAACATATTGTATTTAATATTTCAAAAGTAGTAAGTTATAAAATAAAAATAAAAATAAATTGTAATATTCTAACCTCTCAAAATGAATGCTAAATCCAGTAGTAATGTATTTGTTATGAAGGAATTGAGAGGATGATTAGAAAAATGGGGTTTATTAATGTTAGAAGACATTGTTTATGTTCACTTTTGATTAGGCTTTTTTTTTTTATTAACAAAATTCATATTACCCATTATAATATGCATATATCCAATGTGTATAGTACAAAAAGTAATCCATCACATCATAGTAATGACATTTAAGTCGAACATTAATGATGATTAAATGCTTCTAAAATCTGCCACTAAGGATAAATTGGATATTTCACAAAAAGTGACATTTTTAGCACCATTAATAAAAGTGACAAATTTTGTTGTACTTTTCAAATTTAGTGAGATTTATGAAAAACTTCCCTACTATCATATCACAATATGCGAAACCTAACAACTTGGAAGGGAAAGAGAGAAAAAATAAATAAATAACAGATCACCTAACAATCGAAAACTCAAGCAGCCTAAAAATTTGTTTCTTCTAAAAAAATTTCAGTACTTGGATCAAAATAAGCTTCAATTGCTTGGCTATGTTCAAATGTATGCAACAGCAAAATCACCTACAGTTAGATTTATAAAGTTAAAAATAAACAAGCACAATAAATCTAATAAAAAGAATTAGAATATTTGTCATTCACGATTCTATCTTCAACTCATCCTAGTACTAGGCGTGGGCGTGTGTTGGGTTGGGTTGGGTTGGTTTTTGCCCCAACCCAACCCTGTAAATGTTGAAGCCCAAATTGGGTTGGGTTGGTCGGTTTTTTGTCAAGGACAATAATCATTTTCATGTTAGCAAATAGCAACGAGATTTGAATTGATCAAAACCTCATTAATCAAATAAACATGATCATAGAGGTAATCTTGGATAAATTGGTGACTGTTCGTGCAAAACCCGCAAGCATACGGGATTGTTGACAAGTAATAGAATTGATGAGTTGAGAGTATCGTCCCACATGAAATAAGACTTAATTCTAGTGTATTCGATATATCTAAATTCGTAATAATAATAAGATATCATTGATTTGTATTTAACTACGTTCTAAACTACGAAAGCAATAAAATGGTCATTTTTAAATCAAATGTGGATGATTGTATTGGATTTCGAATCCACCTATTACTATCTATTTCAATTCTTGATTTATAATCTAGTTCCGTTCATGCATTCTAGACAATCGATAAAATTATGATATATAATTCTCTTTTTCAAGACAAATCAAATCTATCCTAATCACGACCCGGATCTATTCCTAGCCCAAATTCGAATGATTAGAATGCATTAAAGTTTAGATTATCTATATGATGATATATGCGATAAATATTATTCCTAACATCTATTGCACATAGTTTAATTTTATTGCGTTCTAAACTTATTATGAGTCTCCCAACACTACAACAAGCAACGAATTATCTAATTGGTGGCCAATCAATTAAATAATGCAACGGGTATGCAAAATTAATCAAGAAA
>CAIGRH010129682.1:0-11491 GCA_903798295.1 Fraxinus nigra | reverse complement strand
CATTTTTGATGACATTCCCAACATGGATTTTTCGATCGACCAAATCAAGCCGCAAAGGAACGCACATAAATCTCACCATAACCTACCACTATATAACCACTACCAGGAGCAATGTCAACCCACCTACACACACGACTGGATGTCAATGTTTTTCAAAAAAAAAAAAAAATCAGAACAGCAACGCCGATGGTGGCGAAGCTTCTCCCCATCACAGCGATTGGAAGGAACAACGTGAAAACTGTAACTAGCATCATGTTTTGCATATATTATTCTCCCAACAATTTTCTCCAATTGAACCTTGATTTCACGCAGCCCTACGATGCTGGTAATTTCACGTTTCACATCATCCAACTGAAAAAAAAAAAAAAATTAGATCCAGCAAATTAAAACAATATTGAGCAAAAATTAAGAGAAAAGGAAAAGGTAGCAACGCCGGTGGCGGCGAAGCTTCTCACCATCACTGCTGCTGCAAGAAGCATCTCGCCACCGTTGGTGCAGTAAGTAAAGGCGACCACTGCAGGAACACTGGCCAGACGAGAAGCTTAATCACGGTCGGTGCTGCTGGAGATGTGTGAGAGGTGAGGTGGGTGGGTACGTAAAGAGAGAGAAGGAAGAGTGGTGGAGGAATGAGTGATGAGTTAGAGAGAGAAAAATGTTGGAAGGAGAATGGAGATACAAAGAGAGAAAGTAATGAGTTAGAGAGAGAAAGGGGTTGGAGAAATGATAGGGTTGAAATTGAAATTGTTAGATTTAATTAAATATTTATACTAGTTTTTAGGTAATTTTCTCCTTCTTTATACTAGCTTTGGCCCGTGTAATGCACGGGTGATGATATTTTTCGAGGTAATGTTAGTGCCTAATATTTAAGGGAGGTAAAACTATTTTGAAAGTTCAGTAAGTTTTCACATAATTCTTGTACAAATTGATATAATAATTAGTCAAATGTCACAAGGATAATATTCAAATAAGATTAGAACGAAAGAAAAATGTGTAATCTTATTGTAACACAATGAACAAAACACACGTGCTCAAAAACATTAGCAAATGATCAATTTCTTGAAGTAGGTACATGGTGAACCGAATAGTTAAAAAATTAATAAATGACAATATTAAAATTGGAAAGATAGAAATTCAATTGGACACACATAAATTCATTTTGAAGGAGGAAATCTCTCATAGTAGGGAAGAAGTTGACAATGAAAAAGGACACATGGTACTGTGAATGGATTGAGGAGCAGGAACAATAAGAAATGCGTGGAACACAAATAGATGCAAGAGATTAGAAGAGATTTTCCTTCTAGTGGAGGTAAAGATATTATAAGCTCCATGCTGAAAATCCAAAGCCCTTGCACCCATCCCATCCCTCCCCACTTAAGAAAAAGAAGAAAAAAAAGAAGATGGAAGATGTGAAGAACAATCTTGATGGAAAATGTAACATTTATATGTAACCACGTTAACAAAAATCAATAAAAACTGATTACGCTAATTTTATTAGAGACGTGTGAGAGGACTAAACGGAGAGACGAAAAGAGAGAGGCGAGGCGCCCGACAATTGCTAATGAATCTTGCTCCAACACTTTCGGTGCATTCACAATCTCCTTCCTACCATCAGACGACTTCGTTTCCATTGATTCTGGTATTAATGTCAAATAGCAATTATCAATTAATCAACCATTCGAGGAGGAGAAGAGAATGTATTAGTATTGAAAACAATTGAGATACTAAGATAAAAGGTTTAAATAATAATGTAACGTGTAAAGAAAAGTTGATATGTTCATTTCAAAAATCTGTATTTCATACACCAGCACACTCAAGTTAGAAGCTACAAATGTGTTGTAATAAAACGAGGATTTAATACCTATTTATCAGTATGATGTATGAAACTTACTATATTTTCATTGGCTTTTGTTAGTGGTACATACGGGTGTACTTAAGGGGTTACACCCCCTCACATGGGGGTGTGACCCACTTAAAAAAATTTATGCAAGTGGGTCCCTCTCCATGTGAGGAAGGTGTATCCCTTTATATACATCTTTTGATGTATCACTAGTAAATTTCTTTTTAAAATTTATTTTCAACTACATATTTTATTGACTCAATTTTTATCAATTTTTCAACCTTATATGTTATCAAAGTTTACTGAATATCTATTTTTTATCCAAACCGAACAAGACTAAATCTTGTTCGTAATAAATTTGAGATTGCATACACAAGTTCTTCTTATGGTTTGGTTTTGTGTTCTATCGAGTAGAGTTTAAGCTCCTACATTTTTTCAAACTCATTTTTTATTATACATTCTTCTAATAAGCCTATGTTTGGTACACATTAAAATTTTCATTATCATTTTGCTACTTATTTTCAATCATACATTATTCATCAATCTATTATTCCAAAATATATTCTTCCAAAATAATGTGATTCAAACACATCCTAAAATAACTTTACAAGTGAATAAATAATTGTTTTTCCTAGATTTTAAATAAACATCGATATATACACTAGAATTGTTTTCCATAGATTTTAAAAATGTCAAATAATAATTTCATTATCAACGTTTATAATCAGATATATTTTCACATTGATCCCTAATTTCTTTTCGCAATGTTCCTAGTAAAAAAATAAACTCTATAGACGAGTGATTGATAGCATCTACAAATAAAATATTAATTTGACATTATGGGTTATATGACAGTTTTTTATAAAAGTTTTAAACATATTTTATTAAATGTTAATGAAACGTGTGATTGAAAATTTGATAAAAGTTAATTCAGATGGGTTGCTCAATTGGTCATACCTTGAGTTTGCTCTCAAATAGTCACCAGTTCGAGTCCCCTCATAACCACTGAGGTGAGTATCCGGCTGTAAATTTCAGAGTCACATGGGATTACTCGAGGTGCGCGTAAACTGGTCCGGACATCCACGGTTATAAAAAAAATATTTGATAAAAGTTGATTATTCTAAAATGTATGATTAAAATTAATTGTTGATTTTGACCTCGATTTTTTAAGTTATCTCGAACAAGCACTATTGGCATTATCGTTACCAAACTGCATGGGATATATCTTTTTCTATTTCGATTTGTTCTACCCTCATTAATATTTTATAGCTGGATAAGTCACAATAAATAGCCTTACTTGTTCATTTATTCCAATTAAGTCTTCATCGACTTCATGAAATTCCAGTGATCTAATTATATCTCATTTGACTCACTCAACAAAAATACGTCACCTTTAAAATCATTTAATGCAGGGATTTCGATCCCTTCCTGATGCAATCCCTGTTGGAAAAATGTTTCTACACAGAGGATGAAGACGAAATAAAATATGATGAAGACGAGATATTTAATGCCAAGTTTCCTCAAAACCGTCGGCCCAATAACTATAAGGAAGGATAGGGCCCGGACATAGAAAAAGGGCCAACCCGTTGCATGGGCAGGATATGCCGTCGTCTCAAAGGCAAGCCGAGGACCCCCTACTTTCCCTTCTTTAATACTGTTTCTAAATAACGACTATAATTCACCAAACAAGCCGCCAAGTATGTTTGAGAAATGAAATTGGAAAAAGAAAAAAGATACAAAAGAAATACACGCATAAATTGGATGCAGATTTGCAGCACTGAATTAGAGATTGTCCGTATCATGAAAATATAATAATACACAAACAATAGAGATCTATGTTAATAATTTTTTTTAAAAAAAAATCCTTAATAAATACCTCATGATATCCTATATGTCAATTCCTCCACAGCCTCCTGCACAAGATCTTCCAGCAACTTCCCTTCAATTTCCTTCTCTAAATTATCCATCTCCAATCTCGAACAGTCAACCCACCCCTTTCCCGCCACCTCATTTCTCACCACTCTCGCCACCAATGGACTGTTATCGTCCCCACAATCGCCTGTAAAATCACCAGAAATCCACGTACTGATGCGGGACCACACCTGATCCACCATTCTTAATGATGCATTGGCTCTTCGGCATGAGTCCAACCCATATCCTGCAATGTCCAATAAAGCTGCATTGACACAATCAAAGACGAGTTTTTGCGTTGATCTCTTTTGCGTTCCCTTGGCTTCATGCAGTGCTTCCTTGTCTTGAAAATCAATGTAGTTGTCCCTCAGTGATGGGTCAAGTGGGGTTTCGGAAGAATGCCATCTAGCCAAAAATGAGTCTGATTGTACCTCTCCAATGAGACCAGCTGCTGTTAATAATGTCTGAACAAAGAAAAACCATTCTCCTTCTTCTTCCTCTGCTGTTTGTGTAGGAAAGGATGGTTTTGAATAATATGAAGACGCTGTATCCACACACATATCATCCCATGACAGAGTACGAGCAATAGATCCTATGAGTGGCGATTTGTCAATCAAATTTGATTTCATATAATGAACTGGAAACTCAAGACCTGTTTATTTGGATAAAAGGGATGGGGCATACAAGGAAATCAATTAGACATTATAATAGAACAGAACACACACAGTAATATTTGAAACTGAGAAATTTTACCATGTTGATCTGGCTTGATATGACCAGTAGAATCAGGTGTTGTATGTTCTTCCTCTTCAAAGTATGGATCTAAAACTGATATTGGACTTGGTTGGTCTTGGTTCTCACTAAGATTTCCAGGTGCAGCAGGTCTTTCTACGGACAATCCTGCCTACAAAAGTAGAGAAATGTTAAATATGGTCACTAGTTTTTCAGATTAATGTCAAATTATTAACATTTCAAGGTAAAAAAGAGAGCATTAGGTATTAGTGCTGATTACTAACACAGTAACACTACAAGATACAAAAGAGAGCATTGCCGCTAAAGGACTAGCACAAGAACATATGCAGATATTGGAAAAGTTAGGACCAACCTTAATCAAAGCCTAATATGCATTATAAAAGCCATACTGAGAATTATTTGGTAAACCACTTCATCTTCATTAAAATTCTGTACGTCTCTTATTTCTATCTTCCAGCTGATAAATTCGTTGAAACTTTTTATAACCATCATAATTTTATAGTATTCTGTTCACACCATTGCCAGATAATATATAATTAACCCACAATGGGCTTTCTTAGATCAATTGATTCAAAGAGAATTAGTCAATGATCAGAAAAGGCCACCTTTGTCACTAATTTCACCAGAGTAACTACCAAAGCTAGACATGCATTAATTAACAGATACTAATAAGAGCGGAGAAAAGCATCAACCAATAATGAAATTACCACTGGTGATATTATGCCCTGATTGCCAACTTGATTTGGGGAAGATGCAATACTCGATGGCTCCTGCTGACGAGTTGACAAACGGTCGGACATATTATAGCTAAGACTTTTATTTTTACTGTTGACAATTTGTCCAGAAGGGCAACGTTCCACATGGATTTCAGATGGGCTAGATTTATCTTTACTATCTTTTTTGTTCTTTGAGAAAAACAAACTTGCAACCGTCCCTTTGAATGATGTTTTAATACTTCTTGTCTTAGTGGCCTCCTCACAAAACTCTGGTTTATCACCACTATCTGGATCCGAAGCGACTACATTGAGCCTGGTGGCGAACTCAGTAGAAGATACAGGAACAGATTTCGATCTCAAGAGATTCCTAGGTGAATTATCCACATTCTTGTCCTTCCTCTGATCACTAATGAAGTGAGTATCTGAATCCCTACATTCTACATTGGAACTACCTTCTTCCTCAGGCCTTCCTGCCTTCTTCGTCTCAGAAAGAGCAAGCATCTCACCCAATGTGCTTGAGCTTCTCTGCGCGTGTTTTTGTCCAAGACAACTCCCATTAGATGCCATCAGGGCCCATCTTTCAGATAAACGTTTCTTTGCTTCCTTGCAAACTGATGAATGTGGAGAATAAGATGCACGGCTAAATGAAAAGGAATAATAAGGGCTAGAATACCTATTATCGCAATCCCATGAGTGCCTAAATAAGGGTGACATGACTTCTGAATCACTGTTATCTCCGGCTGCATATTCAATTTCTGATTTATTAAAAGAACTTTCATCTCCAACATAGCCATTGGAAAACACAGAAGAAAGCAAGCTTTCATCCCTACGATGCTTCCCTAGTTTTTGGCGCATCTGCTCGGTTATTGCCTTTGCAATTTCTCTTGATTCTTGATTCTTGTCATCTTCTGCGTCCCCGAAAAAGTCTTCACTTAACATCCTTGGTGATTCTGAAAGTGAAGGCCCCATGGCCTTTACATTGTGCGATTTCACAGGGCTTGGTTTCAGAACTATTATTCGGGTTGGTTGTGTACGATGTTCATCAATGTTCCAATCTGCTGGAGGGGAAGTCCCTGGATGGCATTTCTCTAACCCATCCAACTTCCCCAGACAGGCACCCTTCATCTTTTTTTCATTTATATTCCCTTCTCCAGAAAAATCATTATCATTCACCTTCTTAGAAGGTCTAAGGATTGTAATTCGCTTTGTCTCAGGAGGAGGAATGGGCTGCTGCAGATGGTTACAAAGCGGAGAAAACACTGGATTTGATTTTTGCATAGATTTCAGGAATAAATCTTTATTGGAATTTAAATATTCTAATGCATCTTGGAATTGCTTAGACTGGCGAAGTTTTTCATCTGTAGACAAGCGTTTGGCTTCAATGAATTTCTGACGAACAACAGCTATCTTTCTGTCACCCATAGTTTCATCATATCTGGACTGAAGTGGTGATTTATCTCTTGCATAGTTTGTTTTCGGAGATTGTTGTTGTATTTCATAAACATCTTTGTATTCATTTGGCTCTGCATATTGAAAGAACTCATTCTGTTGCTCCCAGCAACCCATCGGTATATCTGAATGAATTGGAGGGTAACCTCTGTAATAGCTTCTTTGTGTAGCTGAATTAGGTTGCTGTTGTGGAAGAGCTTCCAGACCCATCAACTTAGCTACCACATTAGTTGGACTGTGATTAGAGTCCACTTCCTTGGACATTTCTAGGGCTATGAGCGCCTTCATGGGTGTACCATTTGATTTCCTGCTTGAACAATTTCTCCTCATCTCAGATTCCATCTGATGCCTCAACAAAATATACATAATCAGTATCAGAAATAAATTCTGCAAAATATTTGGCAGAATATGCTTCCATAAAGTACATTTTCGCTTGGTATCAAATAGAAAATGTACCACTTGGTCCTCTACTTGGTCAGAAGATGGACTCATCCTTGCTACATGGGATCGGCTACCTGGCAGAGGCAAACCTGTGTAGCAGTAATTATGGTGTTATATTGCACCCTTGACATTATCATCCAGCAATGCACAGTTAAGAAGACAGAAACTGTCAAAGACTGACTTCAGAAAAAAGTGGAAGGGAAAAGAGGAGGAAAGGAAGGGAAACAATGATGTAGAAAACAAGGTCATTTATCAAAATTTATGTGTGGCCACCATCGACAATATCTGTATATTGCTATCCATACCAGCCGTCATTTTGTCACAGAACCCTCCTCGAAAAAGAACTGGGATGGGTATTAGATAATAAAGAAATCAATGGGATACTTTCCAAATATATGTTTTCAAAAGGTAAATGCACAACTATCACCAAACAATGTCATCTCAATTTCATTACAGTTAATTTGACATTGTAAATCTTACTGTGAAAACACACAACCAACACTAGATGATATTCTTAACAGTATAAAACATCAACACTATAATTCACTCTAACATGATAATATAAGGCATGGTGCAAAGGAATATCAAAAAGAGCAAGCACCATCTCGATGTGGTTTATCAGTAAGCAGCCTATTTCCTGCCATCCCTACATTCAGGTCAAAAAGGTTCACCATTCTTCCCAAGCACCCTGGAAATGTTTTTTCAAAATTCCCATTCTTGCCACTCTGGTGGACTCCATTCATCCCAGTACCCTGCATGGCACGTTGAATTGCATTAACCAATATTTGCACTAATAATTAAATGAGAACGAAAATATAGCAAGAAGCACATGAGAAAATTTGCTCGATGTAGCCTCACAAGTAGTTAAATAAATGGAAGAGTTTCAGCTTCGGGGTAGAAAACATCTGCATTTGCAAAATTTTCACAAGCCCTCCTGCATTCCCAAGGAAAGAGGACCAAAGAGAAAAAAGAATCGGAAAGGTTGAATTCAGAATCATCCATGTCAAAGACAAGATTTAAATGAATATATATATATACATATATATATATATATATAACACGGTATCTTAGCAGGCAAAAGACCTAGGTAGGTCTCGCCGTCACTCATTTATGAAAACCGTGCACACATGCAGCCATGTTGGAAAAAAGAATTAAATGAATACATCAAGCTGTTTCAACCATCCAGAAGCTACCTAAATAGAAGATCAAGGGGGAGAGGAAGGAATGGCAATAGGTCGGGGTCAGGCGAGGGACCCATCCCCAACCCCCCATATTTTCCACGGGGGCAGTGCGGGAAACCGCCTGCCCCTTTTATCACCATTTAACTTTTCTTAAAACTTTTATTTTTTATATAATATATAAATATTAAATTAGCTTCTTATTATTGTTAAATTTAAATATATAATTTAATTTAATTTTCAAAAATACTTAAATAATTGAGATGCTAAGGGCCCATTTGGCTAATTTTATAAAAGTGCTTTCGATAGTTAGGAAAGTTTTTAAAAGAAGTTGGTCCAATGTGACTTCCTCTAAAAGCACTTCTAGAATATAAAGTACTTTTAAAAATTAGTTTTCAAACAAAAATTAAGGTAATTTTCCACAAAAACTCTTCTACAAAAAGCAAAAGCAGAAACAAAAGTCATACCAACGAGCCCTAAAAGAATAAGACAAAACTACGTTACTTATAGACATTCATTCTCTAACATGAATAATAGCTTTTTGTGACGAAATGAAATCCGCCCAAATACTTCAATTAAAAATGCCTTGAAAAGATCCCACGTTGATTCTTACGTAAATGTGGTTAAACACAAGTCTATAAAAGAAATCATCATTAAATAAATACGGGCTTTACATGAATGTAACACTTAATTGGATTTATGATTGGATTTATGGTCTTTTAATTTTTTGTTCATTGGTACAAATTTTGTATTTATATTTTTATAAATATAATATAAAACATATAAACTAATCGGGGCAGGACCATGTTCCCCATCCTGTCCCCACTCCGAAAATCATCGGGTAATCCCAGCATCTTTCAGGCTGACCCCATGAGATCAGCATATTCCCACCATGTTGTCATCCCTAGCCTCAGAGCCCAGAGGAAAGATGGTGAGTGGGGAAATGAGTGCAATAAGTTGTTGTCAGCAACCAATCAAGTTACACTAAGCAAGAATTGCCTAGATTTATGTAAAAGAAAAAAAAAGGTGGCAGAACGAATAACAAAGATAAGATTTATGTGCAATAGGAATCTAGTGTCAAGCAGTTACAATCAAAGAAAAGGCTGAACAAACTATAACTTATCAAATTGGATTCAATTAAAGCAACAAATTGAAGCATCAAACAAAGCACGATCCCCTAAATATTTCCACTCAAAACACTGCGAGGGAATCTTATATAACTTATCAAATTGGATTCAATTAATTTCTTTACTCTCACCCTTTATTTGAACAAAAAAAAATCTCATACAAAAGCTAAACGGAGCATATCTGATAATTCCAACCCAACGAACGGGTAAAGTTTTAAATCAACCCAAACTGGGAGCTAAAACCTAGCAAGTTTCAGCAAAATAAGCTAAAAACAAAAAGTAAATACATGAAATCAGAATTTGGAGTATAAAGAAAAATATTTATACGGCACATCTGTAGAATCTATATATTTAAAGAAAAAAAAAATCAGAGTCGATCTAACATTTGTTTACCTTCCACCAAACGAGATCAGCTGAGTACCAAAAGGACAAATCGTAAAAAAATAAAATAATAGAGATATATTGTAACTGTTTATTTTCTCAGAAACATAAGTTTATGTTAAAAGAGTTGAGATATTGAGGGTAGCCAGAATCTAAAGTTTACCGGTGACAATGAAGCCGAAGATTAGCCAGAATTTCAGTTCTTTGTTCTACAGATGTACTGTTCGGCTTTTTCTCCACCTCATCTGTATCGGACTCCACTGGCTTTCCTTTATTCTGATTTATTGATCAGTTTCGATTACGTTTATGGCAATGACAAACGAGAGAGGAGAGTGTGCGTCGGATATGGATAATAATAATAATAAAGAAAAGAAGTACATACTTCAACTTGTTGGTAAATTTGCACCTAATTCCTCATTAATGTTTTTACTGCAAATAGTCCCCATTGTTCAATTAATATAGCAAATGAGTCCTCAAGAAAAGGTTGAGTATATTTTTACCACAAACTTAGAAGAATTAGACAAACAGCGACTTTAGCTTCTTCTTCTTCTTTTTTTCTTGTTTGATATTGTTCAATTCTTTTTGAAGTCGCACAACAAGGATGCTTTCAGTACAATTTTGTTTTCGACGTGATCCAATGCTCATAAGGTACAAGTGGAGGACTTTAGGTGTAACTTTTTCCTAAGTACTAAGGGGGAAAAATAAAAGTAAAAAATAAGCATTGATTACAATAGTCAGTATTGCTATTTTTTTCGAGTAATGTTATTCATACTCAGTGTGTTTACAAACACAGTCTAAGTGGCTTTAATGTGGCATTAAATGATATGTGAAATTAAATAACTCATTTAATTTCACCTATCATTTAGAGTCACCTAGACTGTATTTATAAACACACTGGGATGAATAACATTACTCATTTTTTTCCCTCTTTGCAGAGTGGTCCTTATGCTTTAATATAACTCTGTTTTTGGGCCCTAATAATTTTAATAATCATTAGGCTCATGTTTGACGACCATTGTTTGAAAATTCTTATACTTATTTTTAATCACACATTTACAAAATAAAAAATTTTGTACGTAAATTCAAAATTTTTATCCACTTTTTAACGACGCATTCTCTTAAAAATCACTATATTAAGCTTGCCACTATTCCATGTTAAAACTATCGAGCCAAATAGGAAAATATAGTACAATTAGACATACGAAAATACGTTTGTCAAAATTTTTGAAAAGCCACATACCACTTATCAGCTACAAAATTGTTTTCCAACGTATTTGAATATCTTTTTGGAATTGCTTTGTCAAGATAGAGGACTTGAAGAAAGATTGTCTAATACTTCATCCGTCCCAATTATATAGACTTGTTTCGCTTTTCACACGGATTAAGAAAACTTCTTTAATGTCATTAGAAAATTAGTTTTTGTCAAAATCTTTTATAATTTACTCATATTTAATCTTCAGTGCAAAACTAAATTTTTGTTGAAATTAATAAAGAATTTGAAAAAGAAGAAGAAATGAGAGTTGTTCTATGTTTCCAAGAAGTGAGAAATGTGTGTATTTGGATGATTTCAAGAAATTGACATATTCAGTATATTTGTAAAGGAACACAACAAAATATTCTACATTCGGAAATATGCCTATATATTTGAGACAAGAAAAAAAAGAAATTCAGCGTATATAATTGGGACGGAAGAAGTAT
>CAIGRH010129675.1:0-13233 GCA_903798295.1 Fraxinus nigra | reverse complement strand
GATGTTGAAAGCCTATTGATAGGGGAAAAAAAAAAAATAAGAATAATATCAATCGTTATATTTTTCTTTGCAACTTCAATTAAGTCCAAGTGTTATGTGAATTTTCTTATGGTAAGTTTGGGTTTTTAGATTTCAAATGAAGTTATGAACTTTTTTTTAAAAATCTTGTTCTTAAATTGGTGGCGTGCATGTCTACCGAATGAAAATTTATTTTATTGTTTAAAGGAAATGGCGTAATCAAATTTGAACAATTTGATAAGATAGTTCTTGCAAGTGGTGCAAGAGCTTGGAAGATAAGCCCCACAAGCGAACCATGTAGATGCCCCGCCTTAAGCTTCGATTGTGGAAACTTTGAGAAGGTATAAACCACCTCCATAGCTTGACTAATTGCTCAATTAACTTGAAAATGGAGTAAAATTTCAGTGGTCAGATAAGTGTGAATAGAGCTTTCAAGAGGGTTAGCACGTTTGAGGGTTGAATTTCGTTAATATAAGATAACCTTCATTTCCATCCTCCATTTTAGTTTCATTTATTAAACAAAGCAAAGTTAACTAACTTAAATCATTTTTTCTGTTAATTGTTGGAAATTATAATAGAAGATAACGGTAATCTACGAAATAAAAAGGACATAGGGAAAATTTTAATTTAAGCCTAATATAAAAGACCTAAGAAGCACATTTTTTTTTGTAATGAATTCAAATCCTAAGATTTGGATCATTACATAAATTATTTGTCGAATATATAACCCAAATTCGGATGTTGTTCGTGTTTAGCTGAAAAAAGAGTTAAAGAGGGAAAAATTGGCAACTGAAAGTTTGAAGCAACAACTGGAAGCTTGAGCGCCATATTATATTGAATTATCCATTCCTCTGCCAAGTTCTTCTTATGTTGAGATTGCTACTCATATTGTGCTAATATAATCTTGCCTTGTATTCCTAACAAGTGGTATCAAAGCATACATAATTCTTGTCAAGATTCTTACAAGTGGTATCAAAGCCAGTTTTGTTGTTTTTTTGCAATTTTTGATTTCTTTTTGGGATGTCAACCTTGAAATATGATATTTCGCTTTTGTGGCTTGTGAACATGCAAGCAGTTCTTGCTTTGATGAATTTAAACAACGTCTTGTTCGGATCTGACAAGATGTTGTCAAATTGGTCATTGGAGGAGAAATAACGTAAGGATCAAAATAAAACATCAGCTACTTTATGGTTGAAGTTGGAACAATTGTGTATAACTAAGATTCTAACTAGAAAATTGTATTCGAAGCAGTGCTTGTATTCTCACTGTATGATAGAAGGTATGTCTCTAAAAAATCACATTTCCGTTTTTAAAGAGATTGTTGCCAATTTGGAGACTTTGGAGGTTAAGTACAATGAAGAAGATTTAGGATTAATTTTGTTTGTGTTCGTTGCATGCTTCATACATGTCATTGAGAGACACTATATTATATAGTCATGATACTCTCTTAGTTGAGAAAGCTTATGATGCTTTACTTTCGAAGGAGAAGATGAAATATTGCATTGGATCTAAGGTTCATGGAGAAGGGGCGTTGTTGTTCACGGTGGTTATGTGAAGGGCATTTTAAAGTCTAATTTTAGTAATAAAATTTGTAACTACTGCAAGAAGAAGGTGTATATCAAGAAGGATTCCAACAAGTTGCAGAATAGAAAAAAATTAGCTGCAATGCATAAGGGAAAGCATCTAGAAACTTTAGGGGAAACACATATTGTTGAAAATTGCTACAATGATGGCGAACTCTTGGTTATTTCTGACGGTGACTCTAAACTTGACGAGGATTGGTTTCTTGATACAACTTTCACTTTTCATATGTGTTCCAACTGGGATTCATTTTCAACATACGAAGAAGTTTCAAAAGGTATTATGGTAATGAGTAACAATGAACCATATAAGATAGCTGTAATTGGAAGAGTCAGAATTAAGATGTTGGATGGGATAGTTAGGACACTTGATAAAATGAGGCATGTCCCAAATTTGAAGAGAAATTTGATCTCATTGAGTACTCTTGATTCAAAAGGGTACAGTACATTAGTGAAGGTGGAGTCCTGAAAATTAGTAAAGGTGCTCGGGTTGTATTGTAGGGACAGAGAATGTCCGAGTTATATGCCTTACAAGGTTCGACAAAATCATTGGAGACTAATCAGTAGAAGTTTAGTTTATTGGTGGATATTCAGTTTGATACAGTACCGTTAGAATTTGGTTTAGGGTCTACATTGAAGAATGCATCTCGGTCGAGTTCAGAGGTTATGGATAATGCCATTTCCACCACCAGCAGCAGTGCCATTTAATTGCTAGAGACAGACCTAAGAAAAATATTTGGCCTCCATAAAAGTACGGGGAAATTGATTTAGTGGTGTATGCTTTGAGAATGGATGAAGGTATTAAGTCTATTAAAGAACCTCAACAGAAGTTGTTTGTAGTGTTGATTTGTTATATGGAGTATTGTTGCCTTGCTTGGTAATTTGTGAATGATTTGTGATTTTGTTGCTTGTGGTGATAATTCAAGCTACTTTGGTACCCAAGGTAATTCCATTGAGTAGTACTTCGATTCAGTTGATTAAGTATGCTCTAGTTGGACTTTGTGGAAGAATAGGATAAATTTCGATTGGAGAGTTTTTTTTTATGAAGAGCTATTGGTTTGTTTCTTGTAATCGAATTCATCTCTAGGTGGAAAATTCTTGAAGTTTCATTCAGTGCATTGGAATTTATGCTAAGGTTAAGATTTGTTGAGTATGTAACCCAAATCTCGACATTGGTTCGTGTTCGATTGAAAAAGGAGTTAATAAAGGATCAAAATTAGAAGTTTGGAGCATCAATTGGGTGCCTAGAGAGCCAAGAAACTGATTTTGGGATCAAAACTTAGTGCCTGACCGCAATTGAAAGCACTAGGTTGTCGCTCGCTTGGCGCCAAGTTATTGCTCGAGCACTACATTGTAGTCGCCTGCAGTAAGGCTACTACTCGAGCGTCGGTGTTATCCGGGAAAATTCTAGTTTCATTTTTCTGACTCATTTTTAATTCTTTTTCCATCTATAATGTATTCCTTTGGGTCCCATATATACTCCACGTGATTATTGGCTTTAGACGCAAGTTAGAAACACTATTTTCATTGTATTTTTTTCTTCATATTATATTGAATTCTCCATTCCTCTACCTCTGCCTAGTTCTTCTTGTATTGTGATTGCAACTTAATATTGTGCCATATAATCTCGCCTTTTATTTATAACAAGTGATATCAAAGCATACATAATCCTTGTCGGGTTTCTAATACTATTCGTAATGAGATTTTGATCCAAAGAGTTAGGTTTTAATGTATTTGGCAAGTCTGTGAACAAAAAGAACTAGATTTAATATGATGTAAAACTCAAGGAGTAAGTTTCAAATATTATAAGTTGAGTTGTATTAAGTCTAGGGTTCTAGGATGGAAAGAAGGAAAAAATGGAGCCACAATTTCGGTAGACTGTCACCCTGACTTCGCTTGAGCGGTAGAAATAGAAACATCATCTCTCGCATGTCGCCCTATCCTCGCTCGAACGACAACCTATCACTCGCTTATTGCTAAACTCTCGCTCGAGCGATAGTGTCATCCAGAAAGTTTTAATATGCAGTTTTATGAATTTTTTTCCTGCCCATTCAATCATAAACTACACTATAAATATCAGCATGCGTTTGAATGATTTTTTCTTAAGATTGAACATTGAGAGAACACATACTGCTTCACATCTATTTCATCAAATTCATCCATAGCTTTCAACCTTCATTGTTCGATTTGTTCTTAATGGTGAAATCATCAAATCCACTTAATCCAAATACCAAACTGCTTACTTCCTAAACATCTGTCAGAGTTTTGAAGATAAAGGGAAGGTGACTAGAGTTCCAGTTGCTGTTGGAGAACACAGAGTTCTTCGTTGATCCATAAGAGATAGACGAATTCAGAAAGTTGAGAGTTAGTATAAGAGCACGCAATCGATGAGGGCTTTGAAACTTGCAGTCGAAGTTGGTGCAAGGACACGCAATCCGGGAGAACTGTGGGATTTGCAGTCAGGAGGTCAGAAAGTACTAGTGGTAGTTGTGTCTGACAGACTGTAAATTTAAATTCGTTTATGGTGGATTTTTTACTAGCAAAGTACCCGGAGTTTTTACCCAGTTGAGGTTTTTCCATGATCAATCTATGTGTTATTTAATGTTTCTATATAATTTCCACAGTTCAGCATAGAAAAATTGAATTGACTGATTAATCATCTAGAGATAATTAAAAGTGACTTGTTACTATTTAATTATTAGTTTTTTAATTCCACATAATTACCTATTTATCCCCCTAGGTGTAATTTGGGTCGAACCTCGTAATTTCAATTAGTATCAGGGACACATTTTGATTCCTGGCCCATAAAATAATCTAGATGAGTCAATCACTCTCTGTGCCTTCGTTTTTTACGGAAGCAACTATGCATACTAGAAGGTTCGAATGAGAGCATTTCCTAAATCCTTAAATGAGTGTATCTGTCTTAGTGTTGTAAATGGTTGGACTACACCTAGTTCTACGATAAATAATGAAGTAATCCACACTCCTATTGCTAATTGGACAAGAGCGAACTTAAATGAATGCAACTAGAATAGTAAAGGGCTTCATACCCTATTTGTGGCTGTGTCTGCAGAGGAGTTTAGGAGAGTTTTGATGTGTGAAACTGCAAAAGAAGTTTGAAATATTTTAGAGACCACACACAAGAGAACCAAAATTTTTAAGAACTCTAAATTGCAGACGTTAATATCTACGTTTAAAGAAATTAGAATGAAGGACGATGAATTGTTCGATGAATTCTATGCGAAACTTAATGACATAGTAAAATCTAGCTTCAACCTAGTCGAGAAGATTTTTGAGTCCAAAATAGTTTGAAAAGTCCTTAGATCCTTACTTGAGAGGTTTAGACCTAAGATTACAACTATTGAAGAAAGTAAGGACTTAGATACTGTTAAGATAGAAGAACTTGTAGGATCGTCTCAAACCTATGAACTCACCATATCTAAACCGAAAAAGGTTAAATCCATAGCCATGAACATCATTAGGAAAGAAGAGAGTGAGTCTACTGATGCTGAGACCCTTAGGGACGACGAAATAATTTATTTTGTTAAGAAATTCAAGAAAACGATAAGGAATAGGAGAAAATCTCAAGAAAAGAAAAATGATGTCCCAAGTAGATTTTCGAAAGATAAGCGTGATAAGAATAATCCTAAGACTTCTAGTAAGAAAACCCAGTTAATTAGATGCCATGAGTGTTAGGGTTTTGGCCATTATAGGAATGAATGTCTTAACTTTAAGAAGAATTTAAATAAAGGAGAGGGTAAGGCATTAGCAATGACTCTGACTGATGATGAATCAAATTCGAGTGTTCGAGTGATACCTCTGGTGATGAGGATGAACAAAACTTTATGGCTTTCACATCTATAGATAAGATTGAATCTGATAAAGAAAGTGAAAATGTGGGAAATGATGAACATAGTGAGAACTCTGAAGAAGACTATGAGGATGAGATCGGTATTGATGAGCTTTATCGGCAGCTGTTTGATGAGAGTTTTAAAATCAAGAAGGTCAATAAAGTTGTACTAAAAAAGGTTAATGAACTTGAAAAATAGAGAGAGATACTCATAGCTGACCTTCAGGACTCTACTAAAAATTTGAGTGAATTGAAACTTGTTAATGAGAACTTAGAAGCTAAAGTTAAATCCTTAACAAGTGACCTAGAAAAATCTAATACTTAACTTCATTCCTTCTAGGATACATTCAAAATGGTAATACTACTGCTAGTACATCCAATACCACGTTTGTCTCAGCCACCAACAAAGTTAGGAACACTACTAATCCTGAACCCAAAGGTAAGAATATTTTAGGATTGAGGCCTACTATACAACGTAGGACCAATCATCTTTTAAATCAACGACAACCACCGCATAGTTTTGAACCTATGTTTATTCCCACCTGTCACAATTATGGTGCACTGGGACACATAAGGCCTAGGTGGCATAGACTTGATACTAGAAGTAGAAGTTAAGATATCTAGAACAAGGTTAACTTCCTCGCCAATCAAGTTATCCACTTAACTATGATGATGACTCGGTTAACTAGAATTACTTCTGCTTCTAAGAAGGTATGGATTAAGAAAAATGATCTTCCTAGGTCTAATGAACAATTGAATTTCTATGTTGCACGTGTTGTACTTAAAGCTCAAAATGACTTTATGTGGTATCTTGACAGTGCATGTTCTGGACGTATGTACTGTAATAAAGCCTTGTTCTCTACTATTGATGATTGGAATGGCAGTATGGTTACTTTTGAAGACGAGGCTATTGCACCTATCCTAGGTAGATATACCGTTAATATATCTAGATTACATGCTATCTCAGATGCACTTTATGTAAAAGGTTTAAAGTCCAATTTGTTAAGCATTAGTCAAATATGTGACACTGATTTTGAGGTTAGTTTTGTCCATAAAATGTGTACTATGAAGGTGTAAGAACCTTTGACAATTGTTATGGAGTTCTTCTTAATTCCAACTATATGTGTAGTAGTGCCAAGATTGATGTGACTAAACTGTGGCATCAACGTCTTAGTCATATGAACTATAAGAGTTTGTCTAAGTTAGCTAAGAAGGAACTTATTAATGATTTAACTAAGCTTGATAAAATTGAAAACACTCTATGTGGGCTATGTTAACAAGGTAAACAGCTTAGAGTGAATCATAAACAAACTTCTAAAATCTTGACAAACAAGCCGCTAGAGTTACTCCATATGGACTTAATGGGACCATCTAGGATCGAGGCTTTTGGTGGTAAAAGCTATAGTTTGGTTGTGGTAGATGATTTATCTCGATATATATGGATTGAGCCATTGAGAGAAAAATCTTAGGTATTCAGTCTTGTCATATCATTGTACAAAAGACTTAAAATGAGAAAAACTTCACCATAACTAGAATTCGTAGTGATCATGGAAGGGAGTTTGAAAACTCTAATCTTAAGAACTTCTGCCTGGAGGAGGGAATTCAATATGAGTTCTCCTCGCTGATCATTCCACAAAAAAATGGAGTAGTTGAGAGAAAAAACCATGTGCTTCAAGAAATGGCTAGAGCCATGCTTCGTGGTAAAGGACTAGCTATGCATTTCTGGAGTGAAGCCATCAACACTGCGTGTGACATAGTGAATAAGGTTTACCTTAGACCTAAAACTGATAAGACACCGTATGATATTTGGAATGGTAAAATGCTACGGTCAAGTACTTTTGTGTGTTTGGCAGCAAGTGCTATATTCTAAGAGAAATAGAGAATTTGGAAAAGTTTGACTCCAAGAGTGATGAGGGAATTTTCCTAGGATACTCTAGAAATAGTCGAGTCTATCTAGTATACAATTTTTGTACTCGGGTTGTAATGGAGTCCATCAATGTCGTAACAGATGATGGTGTTGTGAGGGTAAGATTGGAGGAGATTGGGAAGAGTTAGATCACTCGTGTGTAGATCCTGTCACGGTAATTGAACCTAAAGAAACTTCAATTTCTTATCACTCACACTCTTCTAAATGTCTATATACATCCAATAAGGATTCCTCAACTGATGATAAAACTAAATCTCCTAGGGAACCTTCGTCTAGAGTTAAGTCTAACCATCCTAAGGTAAATATTATTAGGAATTTAGATGAAGGGATGAGACTTCGTAAGAGAGTTCTAAACAACCTGACATTTTCTAGCTATTTGTCTTAGATTGAGTCTAAGAAAGTCGAAAATGCCCTTAGTGATGAATGTTGGGTAAATGCAATGTATGAGGAGCTAAATCAATTTGTGAGAAACAATGTATGGTATTTAGTCCCTAGGCTTGATTATTGTAATGTTATAGGTGCTAGTGGATATTTAAGAATAAAACCGATTATCAAGATACCATAACTAGGAACAAGGTTATGTTAGTTGTCCAATGATATACTCGGGTTGTAGGAGTTGACTTTGATAAGACGTTTGCCTCGGTAGCTAGTCTTGAATCGATTAGAATTATTCTGGTAGTTGCTTGCACTTTATGATTCAAATTATATCAAATAGATATTAAGAGTACCTTCTTGAATGGAATACTTCAAGAGGAAGTTTATGTTGAACAACCATAAGGATTTATTGATCCTAAGTTTCCGTATTATGTTTATAAATTGAATAAGGCTTTATAAGGTCTTAAGCAAGTTCCTAGAGCTTGGTATGATAGATTAACTGCATATCTTGTGGAACGTGTTTTTTTAAGAGGTGGCGTAGATAGAGCTTTATTCATTAGACATATTGAGGAAACCATCACTATAACCGAGATTTATGTTGATGACATCATTTTTAGTTCTCCTATTGATTCTCTTGCTCATGAATTCGCTGAATGCATGAAGCAAGAATTCGAGATGAGTATGGTTGGAGAATTAAATTACTTTCATGGTTTTCAAATTAGACAAACTGATGATGAGCTGTTCATATCTCAATCGAAGTATGCAAAAGAGCTTGTCAAACGTTTTGGACTCAACAACAAGCAACACACTAGAACCCCAATGAGTACTAGTGTCAAGTTAGGTNATTCTCTTGCTCATGAATTCGCTGAATGCATGAAGCAAGAATTCGAGATGAGTATGGTTGGAGAATTAAATTACTTTCATGGTTTTCAAATTAGACAAACTGATGATGAGCTGTTCATATCTCAATCGAAGTATGCAAAAGAGCTTGTCAAACGTTTTGGACTCAACAACAAGCAACACACTAGAACCCCAATGAGTACTAGTGTCAAGTTAGGTCATGATCATAAAGGTAAGAGTGTTGATCAAACACTATACATGATTATGATAAGTAGTTTACTTTATCTAACTGTAAGTAGACTTGACATAGCCTTTAGTATTAGGGTATGTGCCTAATTTCAGATTGATCCTAAGGAATCCCACTTGAGCGTCATGAGACATATCATTAGATATGTCAATGGAACCATAGATTATAGAATCTCGTACTCTCGGGATTCTAATCTTAACCTTGCTAGTTATTCAAATGTCGATTGGGCTGGAAATGTCGATGATCGAAAAAGTACTTCAGGAGGTTTTTTTTATGTTGGTACTAATCTTGTAGTTTGGATGAGTAAGAAACAAATTCTATCTCATTGTCCACAGCAGAAGCCAGATATATAGCTGAAGGAAGTTGCTGCACTCAACTGCTTTGGATGAAACAGATGTTGAGTGATTATGGAGTTGAACGGCAATATAAGCATGTTTTGTGATAACACTAGTACCATTAATTTTTCCAAAAATCCTGTTCAACACTCTCGAACCAAACATATTGATATACAATATCACTTTATTCGAGAGCTTGTAGAGAATCGTGTTGTAACTTTGGATCACATCTGCACAGAGAACCAATTAACTGACTTATTTACCAAACAATTAGATAGTATGCGATTTGAATATCTTAGGAAGGCTATTAGTGTCTATGTACCTCTTTAAGTTGGTACTTTGGTGTATGCTCGTACTTTATCATCGTGTGATTTTGATTTTTGCATACATCATATTTGTTTATTTGTTTTCTAGGTAGAGAACTCATGCATATTTTTCTATTCTATTTGTTTTTTTATGTGTGGTTAATATTTTTTTTATTTTATTATTTTTGTGTGTTGGTGCATTCATGCTTTAAAAAAAAACAAATGGAAATTCGAAAAATAAAAGTGCAGGAGATTGTTATTACAACGTAATATATAATATACTTGAATTCGTTGGTTGTGATCAAGCATGAGTTTAATCAATGAGTGGTCACATAATTTCCATTGATGGTTTAAGTTATTATGGAATACTTAGTTTACGTGTCTTCATGTACCATCTGCACTGCACACACTATGATATTATTAGTAGGACTAAATCGCATGTGTGAGATTTGGGATGACAATCACATGTTAGTAAGGTGACTTTGAACATCAATTGACCTTATTTATTAGACATAAGCGCAAGTCTATCCCCGATAATAAAAAACTCAATATCTTATATTCTTCTTCGAAACCTATTTGATTTGAGCAATTAAGCTTGCGGGCTTTTTCATAATCTAGTGCATATAGTCAATTGATTTGGGATAACTGACCTAAAGCTCGCTATAGGGGTCCTCATAGTCGATTAATGGAGAAGAGCGTGCACTTAAGATGTGAAAAAAAATAATGAGCTTAAAATATTGAAAGATGAAAATAAAAATTGCTCAAAATCAGGGAGAAAATAAAATATCCATACAAAATGAGCTTTTCTTTATAAATTTTAATATGCTTTAAATGGTTTGAGTTTCATAAGTAGAGGAATACACTTAGTGACAATAATGTTTAGCATGTCCTTTCTCACAAAATGAAGATTTGGAGTCCTACTTATTAAGGATTAGTGACACTTTACACATATGAGTCACTTATATAAGTTACTTCATGTTAGTTTGAACTAAGTATGTGGGAAATTTTTTTGTACATTGATTATACTTCTGCATGTTAACACCTGCATTTTTGAGTTATTATATGTTCATGTTGTACGTTTTAATTATCGGTTCCCTTGTCGTTTATGACAAAAAGGAAGAAGTAGTTAAGACATATGAGCATATGATGATAAGGATGACATTTTTGTTTTAGCTAGATTAAATTTTGATGTTTAGTGATATCAATATTTTTTTTTTTGTATGTTGGTTTATATTGATATTGTATCTTAATTTAAATGGTATGACTTATGATTAACTCTTTGAATTATGTTTATCCATATTACTATTACATTTACTTTTATACTAGATATTTGAGTTGTTTGTTCGGGAAAATTCAAGGAGTAAGTTGCAAATATGTTGTAAAATTCAAGGAGTAAGTTGCAAATATTATAAGTTGAGTTGTATTAGGTCTAAGGTTTGACAATGGAAAGAAAGAAAAACGACATCGCAATTTCGCTAGGCTATCACCCTGACTTCATTAGTGGTAGAAACAAAAATATCGTAGCTCGTCTGTCGTCCTGTCCTCGCTCGAGCGACAACCTGCCGGTCGCCTATCGCTAAGCTCTCGCTTGAGTGACATGTTATCCGAAAAGTTTTAATTCACGTTTTTAAGGCTTTTTCCGACCTATTCAATCTTAGACCTGCAGTATAAATACCAGCAAGTCTCTGAACGATTTTTTCTTAAGGTTGAACACTGAGAGAACACATACTGCTTCATATCTGCTTCATCAAATTCATCCCTAGCTTTCAACTTTCATCGTTCGATTTGTTCCTAACAGTGAAAACATCAAATCCACTTAATCCAAACGCAAAACTACTTACTTCCTAAACATATGTCGAAGTTCTAAAAATCAAGAGAAAGTGATTGGAGTTCCAATTGTTGTTGGAGAACGCGAAGTTCTTCATTGATCCACATGAGATAGACGAATTCAGAAAGCTAGGAGTTGGTGCATGGGCATGTAATCTAGGAGGGCCGTGGAATTTGTAGTCACGAGGTTAGAAAGTACAAGTGGTAGTCGTGTCTGACGAAAAGTTTAAATTTATTTATAGTGGATTTTTGACTGGCAAAGTGCTCATAGTTTTTATCCAGTTGAGATTTCTATGTGATCATTCTATGTGATATTTATTGTTTTCATATAACTATGGCAATTCAACATGGGAAAATTGAATTAATTGATTAACCATCTAGAGATAATCAAAAGTGACTTGTTTCTATTTAATTATTAGTTTTTTAATTCCGCATAATCACCTATTCAACCCCTTCTAGGTTTAATTTGGGTCGAACATCGTAATTTCACAAAGGCTTCACCCTGCCACACTCTCAAAATGAGGGATTCCTATCGCAATAATTAGGTTTCATAACTTAACAATTTGTAGTCGAATCTCAATCGGGTGAAAATATGCTTGAGACGCGGGTAGTAGTTGTTAAATTGTAGGAAGAACATATTGTGTGGCCTTTTTGGCAGTGAAACTTGGTTTTGAAAATCAGACAGAAGATTTCTATTATCTAAATTAGTTTTATTTTTTTCTATTTTTTATATTTTTTGCGTTTTTTGAGGAATCTAGGGCTCGTAAATTTCTCAGTGAAAGCTAAAGATTAAGTTTTGTGGTGGGCTTGAGCTGATATGTGATTGATGATCAATTCAAGATTTGGCATATGAATTTCTTGGAAGGAATGTTTGGTAAAGAATGTAAAAAGCTCATGAAGTTGAATCCTTTGGTGTTTTGTAGTAGAACAGCTTTTAGTTGAACATATATATGCAGGGGAGCTAAAGCTAATTGATTTACTTCAAAATATTTATTTGAAGACTTTTGTCTTTTATAAATTCCTCAATTTTTCTTGCACTATATTTGGCAGCTTGGAAGTGAGGGGGATGAGGTCGGTATCAAGTGCTATAACCGCATGCACTGAAGTTTGATGAGTTGAAAAGAGAAGTTTCTTTCTGGTTCCATCTTTTTATGTTGAATTAACAAGGATGTAGTTCTCTTTTCTTCAGGTTAATTAATCACTATTTCAATGCTCCATATCTCACAAAATTACAAATAGATCACACCTATTTAAATGACGAATTGTAATTAGGATTTAGAGAAATATGAAATGAGATTAGGGGTAACTTTAACATGGAGTGGTGGTGGGATTGAGAGGTGGGGGTTTAGGTGGGGTTATGAGGGTGCATTGGGTAGGGAAGAGTGCTTGGGAGGATGTCTATTTTTTTTTAAACTTATTAGGTATTTTCTATTTGTATTTTTCTAAAGATTTCGTTCGTATGCAATTTTTTTTTGTTGATTTCTTTTATTTTTGTTTGTTTAAAGAGAATGTCAAATTCATCATTTTACGTGAATTTAATGGAAAGAAATAATGGAAGAATGTGATTTGCAATTAAGTCCTTGTTTGAGCTTCATTATTTAAAAGTTCTTTTTTAATCCCAAACTCCTTTTCAACTACACATTGTTCAAATAAAAATATTTTACATGTAAATATTTCAGTTTTGAGTTCATTTTCATTTTTTTTTTTGTTTTGAGATTGTTAAAAACGTTTGGTTTGTCATTTTGAAAACTTATTTTTCAAAATAGAAAAATCGAAAACACGTTCGGTTTAAAATTTTGAAAAAATTATTTCATTTTATTTGATTAATCAGTAAAAATAGTGATATATCATCAAGTAATATATATATATATATATAGAGCTTGAACTATTTTGATTTTTATTTTAATTTATTTTTATTTTTCTAGAATT
>CAIGRH010129658.1:0-12697 GCA_903798295.1 Fraxinus nigra | reverse complement strand
TTTTCATTGCAAAAATTTTCAAAATCAAGATTATCAAATTCTTCACCATGATCACTTCTAAAAGTTGTAATAGTGTATTTTTTTTTCATTTTGAACCTTTTTGCAAACACATTTCAATGAATTCAAGTCTTCATCTTTGAGGTTTAAGAAAATAACCCAAGTGAATCTAGAGAAGTCATCGACAATAACGAAGGCATAATGTTACCCCCCCAAACTAGAGGTTCTAGAAGGTCCAAAAAATCTATGTGGAGTAGTAAAAGTGGTTTTGTGGTCGAAGAGTATAGTTTAGGTTTAAAGGAGTTTTTTACTTGTTTACCAAATTGACAAGCATCACATATTTTATCTTTATCAAACTTTAAGTTTGGTAGCCCTTTGACAAAATAATTCTTTGGAAACTTTTGAAAGAAAATCCATGCTAACATGTCCTAATATCCTATGCCATAACCAAGTATCCTCATTAAAACTTGATAAAAAAAAATTTCATCATTCAAATTCAATATTTGTAATATACACATCCTTGTTACAGCCCCCTATAAACATTACCTCTTTTGATGTAGTATCCTTAATAGGGCATTTAGAAGAATCGAATTTAATATGATAGCCTTTATCACATAATTGACTAATGCTAACCAAATTATGTTTGAGGTTATCTACCAATAACACATTTTCAATAGAAGGAAAATAATGATTACCAATGTTTTCAATTCCAATAATTTATCATTTTGCATTATCTCCGAATGTGACATGACCTCCATCCTTTACTTAGAAGTTTGATAGTAATGTTCTATCATCGGTCATGTGTTTTGAGCATCCACTATCCAAGAACCATTTGTTGTTCATCTTCTTTGGTTCCTACAAAAATAATTCAATTTTTGATCTTTGGTACCCATACAAGTTTGGGTCCTTGGTAATTAGTTTTAGTGGTTTTTCGAATCCACTTATTTATTCTTTCAAAGCGTAGCCTCTTTTTAGTTTAACAATTATATGCAATATGTCCATTTTTATTGCAACGACTACATGTGATTTTTGAAGGAGTGTTTGAAGTTTTGACAAATAGATTTTTGAAAGATTTTTGTTTTAAAGATGGTTTATATCTAATTCCTCATTTATCAAAAACACAATTTTGATCACCAAGTATTAAATCAAAATTTTTCTTACCTCGAGTGAATTTATAAATAATTTTAGTTAAGTCTTCAAATTTTTCTTTCAAGGAAGAATTTTCTTTAATCAATAAGTCATGATCAACATTTTCCTTTTGAGTTTCTAAAATTTTCTTCATTTCTGCTTTCAACAAATAGTGCTTCCTTTTAAGAATAAAGTGATTTAGAGCATGTTTTTCAAATTCCTCTAGAATTTCATCATAAGAAGTAGATAAATCATTATATGAACATTTTTCAGTAGAGTTTACCTCATCTTCGATTGCCATGAAGGACATGTTGACATTTCTTATTGAGTATCATTTCCATCACGATCATCATCATACTTTCATCCCATGTTGCTTGAAATGCCTTTTTCTTGATATTTCTTTTCTTGTTTGGACACTCGATTTTCTTGCTCATTTCTTCACCATTTTCATCGTTCTTTTGAAATCTTCAATTATTTTGAAATCCTCTTCTTTTTTTACAAGAAGTACTAATCCATTGAGCTCTTTTTCACTCATATTTTTACTTGTATGTCCTTCCTCGATTGCCGATTTAAGAGCAATTTGGCACTTGGGAGGCTCTTTTGATTCCTCTTTGCTTTTCCTCGTTTTCTCCTTAGTTTCAGCATTGTTGAGATCATATGTCATCAATGTGCCATAAAGTTCTTCCAAAGGATATGAGCTGATATCTTTGGTATTTTTTGTCAACATCCTTAATGGGCTTCATTCTTTCGATAGTGACCTGAGCATTTTACTTACAAGTTCACCGTTAGCAAATTTTTGATCAAACCCTTTGAGACCATTTACAATATCGGTGAAACGAGTAATTATGTCAACAAATTCTTTAACCAATAGATTAATTTTAGTTTTCTTCACTTTACTAGTACCAATATCTTGTTTCATGAAAAAGTTTTCAAATTCTTTAACCAAGAGATTAATTTTAGTTTCCTTTACTTTACTAGTACAACATGAGTAACTTCCAATACATGCCATATGTCATATGCGGAATCACACGTTCTAATACGATTAAACTCAGTTTTTTCTAAGGCATAATAAAGTAGATTTTTGGCTTAAGCATTCAAGGAAAATTTTCTTTTATCATCTTCATCATATTCCTTTCTAGATTTTGGAATGATTTTAATGGGTTGGCAATCAATTTTAATAGTCTTGGAAGGCACATAAAGACCATATTCAATAACTTTCCAAATATTATAATCTATTGAATGAATGTATATCATCATCCTAACTTTTCAATAATTATAATGAGTGCCATCAAAGAAGGGAGGGCGATTAGTAGAATGCCCCTCAAGATTTTAAAGATTCTAGTTAGTCATTGCTCAAGATTGTAGAATCTTAATTTTTAAAATGAGCACCTTGCTCTAATACCAATTGAACGCCCAAGAATGACTAACCAAGAGGGGGTGAATTGGTTATTTAAAACCTTTTTTTGTAAAATTAATATAAGAATAAGTATGTACGAACCAAATAGATAAATCCAAGTAGCAAGTGCAATAAGTAAGAGAGAGAGAGTATGGAAAACGATATAATTATGGAGGTTTGATCCAAAGTAATGATCTACATCCGTTACCGAACTCTCCAGCACAAGCAAGGCCTTTTCACTATGTTGATTGACTTATGGTTCAATCCAACCATTTACGATGCTTTCGGTGACTTACAAACAAGAAGCACCGATCCTCATACAACGCTGAGCTTTATGGGACCTCAACACGACCCACGAATTTAATAAAAAAGTAATTTTACAATTGAAACATCTCTCTTAATAAATGATACGATCAAATTAATTACCAAGAGAGAAATAGGCTAACACTTTAATATATAGCATTGAATGAAGCTCAAATGTTAGGTGAGAAAAACTTTGGCGAGTAGACTATTTTTCAAAAGTTAATTCAATCAAAAGTTTTTCAAAATAAATGATTTGATAAAGATGAATCAATGTAGCTTTGCTTAAGAATATTTCCAATAAATTATCTTGAAAGCGTTGTATTGAATGTAAAGTGAAGTGGTATTTAAAGTAATCAAAACGCCAAAATTTCTTGCTAATTGGATAAACTCAGCGTCGTCCGCCACTGAACCGGACGATGAACTAGCCGTTATGTATCAGAAATTAGAATGATTAAAATTTTGACCTCTGAGTCGCCGGACGTCCGTTAGGACATAAAATATCCGGATTTCTCTTTTATTGGTTATTTTAACAAGTGTAAGCTCTTGATGAACATATTCACTCAACTTTTCAAAATGAGTGTCATTGGTAAAAGATTTAAAAACCGAGTGAAGATTTTTGTCACATTGAAAATAATTTTTATGCAAGCATTTTTTATGAAAAGTTTATCTCATGCATAAAAATCGAGCTTTTAGTGATTCATTGCGAAGCATTAAAGCATTTTACCTTTACATATAGATTCAAAGCATCTAAGTCTAATATCCTCAAAGAATGCTTGATTTGTTATGAATGTTTCGATTGATTTGATGTGATTGTTCTGCTTCTATCTTGATTTTCTTTGATCGGAAATTTTAAGACTTTTGGTAGCAATCCTTTTCTCTTCAATTGATCAATTTGCCACAATAGCTATAAAGACTTGAATTCAATTGTTAGAGGTAAAATAATTTGTTTGTTATAATCAAAACACAGGATCACCATATGTCAAAAATACTTATCGATATAGATTCCTTCTAGACATGTGAGTCTTGAGTTGATGTATTTGGATAGACTTAGAATCTTTGGAAAGTAGAATCGGTCTATGTTTAAGGAAACCTTTGAGTTTGGCAAAGGAAAATGCCCGAGGACAAAACACCCTTGGATCAGAAAAGCCTGAGGACTTACCCCAAGGACATCATCACCATATTATAATAAGAACTCTAATGCCAATCCTCTAGATATCTCGATGACTATGTCAAGCCCGAGGATGAGTGGTCCAAATCAGCATATATCACTCTTAAAGACTTTGAATCTCGAGACTAATTAATTATGACCATATCAGTGGCCCCAGTACATCCAAGCCTAGAGGTCGAGCTTTAGGGGTGGATACACAAAGGTCAGGTATTATGTCTTGGGCCATGAGACTATTCGATAACTCAGAATGGATGTTGAATGGTCCGTGTAAGGAAGAGAGGTTATTAAGGCTCATTGGATATGCAACACGTGTCAAAGTCCAACGATCCAGATTGTGACCTTTAGTCTCCCATTCCCACGCCTAAATATACCCCATTTACCATTCATTTTTCACTTTTCACTTGCAGCAAACTTTTTGTACAAGATCAAATTTGAGCACATTCCTTAGATACATTTTAGGCATCGGGTGATTTTTAAGGTAAGGCTCGAGACCTTAAGTTAATTTTCTTAGTTTTATTGAGAGTGATGTCGAACAATGATGATAGCTCGGGTTTTGTTAGTTCAAGTAGTCTCGAGGACGTTAGAACATTGATTATTTCTATTGTAGCCCTTCTAGCCCGATCTAGGTACCATAACAATGTAGTTTTAAGGAACACCTAACTAGATGGCTACTCAAGAGCTCGAACTAATGCCCAACTGCGACACTAGGTCTCCAAACCCCGAGGATAGAATGGTGCAAGCTCGGGAATATGAGTTTTTAGAGACACTTTAATGGCCGGTTTTAGGTAGCCTTGCACCCTTTTTACGTAGCTCTGTTAGTCGAGCACTCCATGTGCGTAGGACAGTTAGTGCCCAATGCATGGAGGATGCTCATTTACTTTTTCATTGCATGTGGGTACTTGTGCATCACGCCTTACCTCGACCTATGTAGAATGGTGTCTGAGCTTAAAAAACATTCTTTGTACTTCTTTTGCTTACCTATTGACTCAAGGTGGGTTCAGAGTCCTGAACATGCCAAGTTCATTAAAGGGATGAAAAGATATGTAGTTTTATGTAGTCACTCGAGTTCTCGATCCTTCCTTTTGTGAAGGTTAGGCCTACGATGAGTTATTAGAGCAAGATAGGAAGATGTTCGAGAAGCTTGATCCCTTGGTACTAGACATGAAGGCCCTCATTGGGGACGAAGTTTTAAACCTCACTGATGTGAGAGGTGTCAATGGTAGGGTTTTGTTCTTTAGTTCTCGTCTCATTTCCTCGACGTTATGATCAATCTAATAAGTTTACAGTTTTTCGCATAAATGCCTTTCGATCCCTCGGCCCTTCACAAATTCATAAACTCAAAGGGAAGAAAAGGCCTCGGGTGACAAAACATAACAAGCCTTTGATTGGGCCTGGCGAGATATCTCAGCCTCCGTGACCTGATTTGAGCCCAAAGACAGCCCGAAAGTCAATCTCCTCTCCTAGGGAACTTTCTCCTCATCGTGCTCCCGAGGTTGTAGACCTAGAGTATGATTGTATACCTTTGATGGCTTCGGTCATTGAGGATTTCGAGTACTATCACTTGGTCCCGAGCATAGTGGAGTATAGATGCGACGTGGGATTCAATAAGGGGATGAAAGCCCTCAAGTTCTTCACTTTGAAGGTAAAAATTAGACCATGTTCTAAATATTGTATATAATTCTCCCAACGTTAATACCAGTTCTTTCATTTTGATAAACATTGAGCATTTCTAAAGGCATATCTCTACAAGGGATGGATGAATTCTACAAAATGGGTCATAGAGGGCGTTGAGCTAAAGGACAAGAAAACTGTATACTTGAGGGCTGAGTGCAAGGTTTTTCTAAAAGAGCGTGAGGATGCCCAAAGCGAAAACGTAAAGAGCAAGAAGCTAAGCTTGCGAAGCCAGAGAGCGAGCTTATGATGAGTTAAAAGGTCCGAGGAATGTGACCAGCACAAAGTAGAATATACCTCGAGAGCATACTTTCATTCCTTCAAAGAGGCCAAAGCATATCTTCGAGCTAAGCTCTTTGATGTTCAGCTTGACGACTTGAAGTTCGTCTCAGTATGGCAAAAAACCTCAAACTTTCAGATTTTGAAGATGCTATTGAGAATGAGGGCAATGATGACGAGGTTGACGTTGTGACTTTTGACCAAGCTTCAGAGGACGATGACCTAGAATAGGCATCCCCATACCTTGAGCTTCTTTTTTGATCATGTATAGATTTTTTTTATCAAAGTACATAGCCCGACCACTTCTTTAGTTTTGAAGATGTTGTGCTTATGTTCAAGCCTAAAATAAAATAATGTAATCTTGGGCTCCTAGGCTTAGATTTTAACAAAGGGTTAGGCTCGACGTGTGGTCTGAGCCTAATATTAAACAATGTAATCCCTAGCTCTAAGGCTAGGATTTCAACATAAGTTTAGGCTAAATGTGTTGTTCGAGCCTAAAATAACATAATCTCAAGCTCTCATGTTGGGATTTTAATAGAGGATTAGGCTCGACATGTAGTTTGAGCCTAATATTAAACAATGTAATCCCGAGTTCGAAGGTTGGGATTTTAACATAGGTTTAGGCTCGATGTGTTGTTCGAGCCTAACATAATGTAAATAACCTTGAGTTCTATGTTTGGGATTTTAACAGAGGATTAGGCTCAACGTGTGGTCTGAGCTTAACATATGTAAATAACCCCGAGCTCTACGGTTGAGGTTTTAACAGAGGTTAGGCTCGACGTGTGGTCCGAGCTTAACATAATGTAAATAACCCCGAGCTCTACGATTGGGATTTTAACGAATGGTTAGGCTCGATGTGAAGTCCGAGCCTAACATAATGTGTCATCCCCGAGGACTTAAGGTCTCGAGGACATTTGTTTCTGGATTGAATTGCTTGCTCGTGACACGTATTTTGGTGTCTGCTCATGACAGGGTATTTTGGTGCTTGCTCGTGATAGGTCTTTTGGTGCCTGGTTGTGACATGTTATTATGTGCCTGTTCGTGATAGGTAGTTTGGTGCCTGCTCATGACAGGTCTTTATGTGCCTGCTCGTGATATGTCTTTTGGTGCGTGTTCGTGACAGGGCTTTATGTGTATACTCCTAACATGTACTTTGGTGCATGCTCATGATTGGGTTATTTATGTGCCTACTTGTGACAGGTCCTTATATGCCTGTTCATAACAAGTACTTTAGCATATGCTCATGAGAGTCTTTAAGTACATGATGTTTCTCAAAAACTTTTGTTGGAATTGCCCAACTGCTATTCTATATAAACTTTCCTATTGTCTAGAAGCAATATAAATTCTTACACCTTGAGAAAATAAGCTATCTAGAAAAGAAAAAATGCAAGGGGGCATGCAAGCCCAATGAAAAGTAAAATAAGCTAAATAAATAAGGTGGGGCTAGCTACTTGTAATAAATTTTTAGATTATCAACATTACAAGGTCTTGACAGTGGTTTTTCAGACATGTCCCTTAGACTGTACGCTCCTTCTTGGACTTGTCGAATGATCTCATATGGTCCTTCCCAGACATAGCCAAATTTACCTAGACATGACCTGAGGCTTCGGCTTTCCTGAGCATGAAAAGAGGCAACTCATAAGGAAGCATGCTCACGCACTTCTTTAAGAAGGTCAAGGTGTTCGGTGGTGGATCCCTCGACATTGTGGTGCTCCAAGCATCTGATGGTGGATAGGCTAACTTTAATTGGAATTACAGACTCCAACAAATGCTAACATGAATGGGGAGCTGGTTGTTGTTTAGTGAGATGCTCGATACGTCCATAGTATGGAAGGTGATTTGTTAGGTCAAGTACCCTACGCACCTTCAATCCTAGCACATCGGTCTTGCAATATGATTCGATTGGTTACCTCGATAGGCTATTACTTTGAGGATGTGAGATCGATGTCAAGCGATGGTCTATCTCGAGGTTAGTGTAAAAGTCCTTAAATCGAGCATTATCGAATTGCCTTCCATTGTTCCAAACCTGTATATAATATATTTCCAGATAAAAAACATTAGTTTAGGTTCTGAGATAATTGCTAGGGGCTCAGCCTACTTGGTAAAATATTCCACTGTTAGTACAACAAACTTCAACTGTCCTCTTGCTATAGGAAAAGGTCCAAGGATGTCAACTCCCCATTGTTCAAAAGAGGCCGAATAGTGTACGGGGGTAAGTTCTTCGACGGGAGAATGGATGGAGTTACCGAACCTTTGGCACTTGTCGCACCTCCTGACATATTTTGTGACGTCTTTCTTCATAGTTGGCCCATAGTACCTATACCAATGCTCGTACATCCTAATGATTGCTACATACACTGTCTTGAACTTCTGATAGGGCCTGTGTTGACTCTGAAGGCCTAAGACAACTGTCTGCCGCTTGAGACATGAACCTAGTCAGATCAACGACCCTTCTTATCTACTTCTACGGAAGATGACCCCTTTGATGATGTAGTATCTTGCTACTCTAGATCGTACGTTCCTGGCTAATCTTTGATGATCAAGACGATTCCCATTAGTTATGAAATCTACTATGGGATGGCCATCCACGAGGGCTCATTATAGATATCCATGACACTTGGCTTCTGACCTATGCTTGGCTTTGTTACCATCATTATGTAGACTGTCTTGTCAAGTCTAGCCACTCCCACAAAAACAAGTCTTGATAATGCTTCTGCCTTACTATTATCACCCCAAGCAATTTTCAAAATTTCATAATTTTTGAATCGCCTTTGAAGATAACAAACTCTAAAACAGTATAAAGTCATCTTTTCATCTTTCCTTTCGAATGTTCCTTCAATCTATCCCACAATAAGTTGTGAATCATTATAAAGCTTGACATATTCATTTTCAAGGTTGTTGGCAAGCTCTAGAGCAATAACGACAGCCTTGGCAAGCTCTAGAGCAATAACGACAGCCTTATATTCCGCTTCATTGTTCATGGCTCGAATTCAAATTTGAGTGCACACTAAATATTTGTCAGCTTATCTGGCTGTTGATTTTGACTCTTGCACCCAACCTCGAGGTATTAGATACCCCATCCACAAATACTTCCCCGGTGTTAACCTCAGCGGTCGAGATTTCCTTTGGCCCCCGAGGACTTGGAGTGGGCTTTGAGATGAAGTCAGCTTAAACTTGTTCTTTAATAAAAGGTCAAGACTTGAACTCTATATCGAATTCACCACGTTCAATTGCCCATTTTAATAATCTTCTCGAGACTTTGAGCTTCTGGAGTATTTGTTAGAGTGTTTGGTCTGTGAGCACTACAATTGGATGTGATTGAAAATATTGTCGTAGCTTTCGTGTCGCTACGACCAGGGTAAGGAAAAGTTGTTTAGCTAATGTGTACTTGGTCTCCGGACCAAGTAATACCTTGCTTACATAATAGATGAGTTGTTGAGCCTTTTTTACTTCCCTAAGCAGTATACACTTACTATGTTTTGAAAAATGGACAAGTATGAAAATAATGTATCTCTAGGCTCAAGTTTTGTAAGAACTGGTGAAGTTGCCAATGTTTTCTTGAGCTCTTGGAAAGCTCTTTCATATTCCTCATTTCAATCGAGACTTTGGTTATCCCTAAGAACTTTGAAGAAAGGGAAACACCTGTCTACTGCTCGAGAAATAAACCTATTTAGAACGGCGACCTTACCTATCATCTTTTATACCTTTTTCTTTCTCCTCGGTGATTCCATGGATATTAAGGCATGTATCCTATTTAGATTGGCTTCGATTTCCCTATGTGTGATCATGAAGCCCAAAAATATTCTCGAGGCCATCTCAAAAGTGTACTTTATTGAGTTTAACTTCATCTTATACCTTCGAATTGTAGTGAGCACCTCCTCGTGGTCGACTATATGTTCGTCCACCTATTTACTCTTGACAGCCATATCTTCAACATAGGCTTCAATATTTTTCCCGATTAAATCAGCAAAGACTTTGTTAATGGGCCATTGATATCTTGCCCTTGCATTTTTCAAATCAAATAGCATAAGTTTATAACAATATATGCCATAATCAGCTTTGAATAACGTCTTCTCTTGGTCTTCTTCTGCCATAAAGATCCGATGAAAGCCCAAAAATGTATAAAGAAAGCTGTACAATTTGTGGTTCGATGTGCCGTCTACAAGATTGTCAATCCTAGGTTAGGGATAACTGTCCTTAGGGCATGCCTTATTATGATCTACGAAATCAATATACACCCTCCACTTGCCATTAGCTTTCTTGATGAGAACTAAGTTGGCGAGCCATTTCAGTTACTAAACCTCGCGAATGAACCAAGCATTGATAAGTTTATTGATTTCTTCAAAACTAACCTCTCTATGATTCGGTGTAAATTACTCATTCCTTTGCTTAACTGGTTTAGTCCATGGTCTACTATTGAGTGTATGAACCACAAACCCATGATCAATCCCAATCATGTCCTCAACCTTCCACGTGAATACATCAATATTGCGAGACAAATATTAAAAAGTTTAGCCTTAAGAGTGCCATCAAGATCCCGGCCAACTGTCACTATAATGCCATACTTGAGCTCATCCTCTATCAATTCGTACACTAGAGCAAGTCTATCCTGGTACTCAAGCTCGAGCTCACGAGTTGAAAGTTGTTTGATATCAGTTTTTATTGTCCAAATGCTAGTTACATAACACTGCCTTGCTGCTACCTGATCTCCATGTACAATCCATATACCATTACGTATAGGAAATTTCATAGCTAGGTAGAAGGTGGATATAATGGCTTTGGTTTTATTGAGTAGTGGTTTCCCTAGAATGATGTTGTAAGCCATTGAAGCATGAACTACCTAAAAAGGTGTGATTTCTGTAACCTACCTTTGATCTGATTCCAATGTAAGGGGAAGGTCAATGACTCCTTCTAAGATGATTATTCCACCCCTGATCTTTGTAGTGGGATTTTGACAGTTGTGAGCTGGTTAGTAGAGATACCTATCTTCGTAAAAGCCTTATAGGACAATACATTGGTCGTGCTCCCATTGTCAACAAGATTCTTCTTACTTCAAAGTTGGTGATGATGGAAGAGATGACTAAGGCATCGTTATGGAGGGATGATATGCCTTCAAGATTCTTTGAGCCAAAGGTTATGTATTCTATGTCGTATAGAGTTGTCTTTGGGGTTGAACCATATCGTCGAGCATATTGCTTGTGCCCATTGTTTGAATCTTCTCTTGAGGCTATCTCCCCAACTAATATGTCAATAATACCTGTCATGCATTGATTACCTCCCTAAGGTTCTGGCATTTTTCCTTTGTTATGATCACTCCTAGGACGCTTGTCGTTTTCGATATATGCCTTCAGAAATCTCCTTTTTATCGATGCTTCAATCTCTCGCTTTATTGTTATGTAGTCTTTTGCGGTATGCCTGTGGTCACGGTGGTAGTCTCAATTTATACTCTTATCCCTGGTCTTGGGGAAAAATTGCAACTGGGCAGCCATTTAAGCTTCTTCATATCTTTGATCTCCATCAGTATATTAGTCCTAGAGGTATTCAAACGAGTGACTAGTATAGGTTGTATTTCATGTCTTTGCTTACCCCGAGCATGATCTTGTCGGGAACTTGACTCATGTGGTCTCTTATGTTCAGGTTTCTCATATGTCTGGTTTTCATCGTTTTTTCCATGTTGATATATTTTTCTCCTCGGGTGAGGAGCTTTGTCACTAATTTCGACGGGGTCTTAGATAAAGACATCTTGAAGCTTCACACCTTATTGCATATGTTAGAGCTGAAATAGCCACTGTAATGTAAAGTAAGGTATCTGTAATCTTTCTTTATTGAACCTTATCATAAAGTTACAAAAATCAAAGGTCTCATTTGTCCCCTAGCGGAGCTACAAAAGAAATGCAGCAGTCTTTTTGATGTGCTTGCTACTTACGAAGAAAGCAGAGAACTTATTGGCTAGGTTTGAGAATGATGCTATAGAATTAGGCTCCAATGTGGCGAACTAATCCTTGGCGGCATTAGTTAAAGTTTGAGGAAAGGACTTGTACATCACTTGGTATGGTGCGACATGTAAGTTCATAACATTCGTATATACATTGAGGTGATTGATGGGGTCAGTGGTCCCATCATACTCTTTTATGCGGAAGAATTTGAACATGTCCGAAAGCGGATAGGAAAGTACTTCCGGTGTAGTCCAGTAATGATCCCATCCTGTATGAGCCGGGAGAGTTTTCTTGAATCCATACTAACCAATCTCGAGGTCAAGGCCATTGGAGGTACACTCGAGGCCCTGAATCCACCATTCTTGTAAGTTTCGAGGGTATCTCGAGCTTTAACATCAGCCATGAATCCTCCTGGTTGTACTAGTATAGGTGCTGGTGTCGACACCAGCGTTGGATGAGAATCTCTCTGGCTTAGCAATTGAGTCAACATTGCAACTTGTTGACAGATTTCTTCGAGGGCACCCGTGGTAACCACTTGTGGTTGGGGAGCTCTTATTGCTAATGATTCTTCTTGATGAGCTAGGATCTCTATAATAGGAGGTGGATTAAGTATGGATGAGCTTTTTTTTTGGTTAAAGGAGGGCGGTACCTCCGAGATTTTATTAATCTACCCTTACTTGTGGCGGATGAATACCGGGTTACATGAAAATAATGAAAGCAATAAATAAGGAAGTACTACTTTCCCTACAATGAAAATAAATGACGAAGATTAAAGCAGTAAATGAGCAAGTACTATTTCCTTTACAATAAGAACTAATG
>CAIGRH010129653.1:0-10291 GCA_903798295.1 Fraxinus nigra | reverse complement strand
ACAAATTATTTGATTGATTGTGACCATTAAATTGGTTAATCTGTGACCAATAAACAATATGTGACCAATGAAAAAGATAAATTGTGACCCAAAAAAATGCGTGACCTAAAAAATTATTTAATTTGTGACCGATAATTTAATAATTTTTTACTGTCACTAAGTTGTGACTTGTAATATTTGTGATTTGTGACCGATAAATAAATTATAACGAATAAATTTTTATTTGTGGCCGATGAATAAATTGTGACCTGTAAAATTTCTGAATTGTGACCGTAAAATAATTCGTGACCGATAAAATTTATGATTTGTAACCGTAAAATAATTTGTGACGATATAATTTATGGTTTGTGACCGATGAACAAATTGTGACATATAAATTTTTTTAATTGTGACCGTAAAATAACATGTGACATTTTAATTTTTAATTTATGATCGATGAACAAATTGTGATCTAAATTTTTTTTGAATTATGACCGTAAAATAATTTGTGACATGTAAAATTTGTGATTTGTGACCAATTATATAGAATTTGTGACTAAATTATATGGAATTGTGAGCTTAATATATTTAATTAATAAAATATATGTTTAATTAATTAATTTAAAAAAATCTGAAATTTTAAATTTTAACACTCTTAAATTTGAAACGGGTAAAGCTTAATCTCTTATTTATGAAATTCTCCCTTAAATAATTTTAACTTCATGAATGTGCCTCATAAATTACAATTCAAAGGTCCATAGAGAAATATTAGATGTCATGCTCATTTTATATACGCACTTTTCTCAAATGGTTTCATAAACTTCCAATGTGGGATAATGCCTTTTACATATGTTATTCTCTTCAATAGTTTTATAAACTTCCAATATGAGATAGTGGCATAACAAAATAACGTTAAAATGTCCATCAAAATCATTTTTCAAATGTATGTCTAATTGACTAATTTAATTTTGAATCTCAACTAATTAAATTGTAATATTCACATTCATCCTTTCATTTATTTAATTTTCAGATTTAACTTAAATTTCACTTGATTATTAATATATTAATGTTAGATATCATTTTCTATAAATTTAAACTATTTTAATTTAACAAAGTAAACTATTTTTACATATTGATATTTAATTTTTGAAGTATCGAAACTAATTGTAGGATAATGAATCTAATTAACAAAGATTCACTTTGAGTTATTAATATGAAAATTTAAAAAAATAATTTATTTTCATAGTATTTTATTATTACTGTATGTATTTATTGCATCCGGTATGACCGTATTGATTTTCAAAACATTGGTTAAAACTCTATTTTGTGATATATTTTGTTATTTTTAGAGCTTAATTCCGCTTTCACTAGTGTTTTAGAGATTCCATATAAATAGGACGCGTTCCATTCATTGTAAAAACAAATAATTTGAAAGATATTATTGTAAGGCTTATTGTTTTCTTCTTGTTCTTCATTCAATTAATTCTGAACTTTTCAAGAATTAAATTTTTATGATGTTCATCAATTTAAGTAAAATTCATAAGTTTTGTGATCACGGGATTAAAATATTGTTGACGATTGTCTTAGTTCTTCAAATCAATAATTTATTGGGTCGAGCTTTCATTAGTTGATTCTTGGTTTTCTTTGGTTTAATCTAATCTTCCATAGGTTTCGTAATTTAATTGCTACGTGGGTTCGCATAAGTTGATATCAAAGCTTGGCTCCAACTATCAAGATTATATCATTTAATTTCTTATTTGTTTTTGTACGAGTTCTTATCTTCGTTATTACTTACTCGTGTTTTTCATCAAGTTGACAAGCTCTTGAGAAGTATTTTAGTGAGAAAGAAATGTGTGAAATGTTTTAGTCAGCCCATAGGACTGCTATGAAGGGGACCCTCACTTGGTCTACAACTAACACTGGCAGAGGCTAAAATTGGTTTCAAAAGAAGAAAGTACCATAGAATTCACAGGGAAATACTCAACAAGAGGAGGATAACAACCTCAAGGACAAGATCTAACTTCACATCGACATTCAAAAATGGTTCAGCATCAATAGTTTCCCAGTTTCCCATGTTATACGGTTTCTCATTAAAGCTGCATGTTGAAAACAAAGAAAGATTAAAACTTAGATGTAGGCTATAATAGGCATTTATGCAAGTGAAATCATGGGAACATATACTATAGCCACCAAGATATATTAAACTTGCAGTAGATAACAATTGAGAATTTCAGAAATCGTTAAGTGCATGAAAATTACAGACATATGCAGTGGATATATTGTATAACTTCTAATTTGAATCTCCCAGTCAACCATATCCATGATGAGACTTTTCGAACATAGGTGAAATCAACGCAGATTCTCCATATGCGCTCCATCTTTACTCTGGTCCACATTTATTCATTTCAATGCCTTGGAGAAATAAAAATTAATGTCAAGAATAAGTATACCTGAAAAGTGCTCATACTGCCGTTCCACTACTTCGGAACCCTAAAACTGAAACCCACATTAACAGTTTGACAAGTTATCAAATATATCAAGTGTGTGAAGTGATGTAGGAATGTATCAATCTGACAAAGAACAATTAAAGAATAAGAAGAGAAAGGGGATCCAAGAAGAAGAAATTAGGGCAAGAGAAATCAATTAATTCAAATAAGCCCTTTATATATAGAGCAAAGAAACTAAAAAGAAGCTAAAATCAAACGAACTTCTTCTAAATTAGAACTTTATCAAAATATTAAAACTAATCTAATCTAAACATTCATATTGGAATCAAATTCTATTTTGAAATCCTATCCATATCTCTATCTCTATCATGAAGCCACATGCTGGTATTTTACAATGCATCAACTCATAATTGGCAACAGATGCTCAATCGAAGCCTATTAACGAGTAGATTTCTTGATGACAAGCTAAGGTTTAATATTACAGGTCGCGAACCTTGTAATAACTTGACAGGAATTTATCATAATACCATTCACGTGGAAAAGAAAATTATAACTACATTTCGTAATTGAAAACCTCCAGGCTACAGACTAAAATAAGCAAGAGCCTTTGTCAATCCATAGCATGCCTTTGTCACAGGATGGATTCTTTATCATGATTTATTTAACGAACGTCTTCCTTTCACAAATGCTAGCTTTTGGCAATCCATAACATGCATTCTTCTTCTTCTTCTTGTCGCTGTGAAGTCATACCACGAGCGAAAATGCTCAAACTTCCATTGAGATGGATTAGTTATCATGGGTTGTGAATCTAAGATATCCACTTAGAGCATATTTGGCTAAGCTTAAAAAGTCTCTCTCTCTCTCTCTCTCACACACACACACACACACAAAAACACAGCCCCAATTTGGTAGAAATTAACTTTGACTTGAGATTTTAATTGGATTTTAATATAAACCAAACATGGGCCTAATTTTAGTGATTTCTTAATTGATTGTTGTAAGTTTACCTTGTCAAGTTTAAATATAAGAAAGTAAATAAGTTTTGGAATAAGAAACTTTTTTTAATATACTCGCAGCATCTACTCTTGGCTCACTAGAATAAGTTTACCTTGCAAGACAACATCTCAACTACACAATCTTCAGAACTTGGTGTAACCCTTAAGTCCAACACTGGCACTACCTAAAACTGAGAAGTTGAAGCTGTGGTAGAGTACACATGCAGGTAGCTAACATCGGTTAGTTGCAACAATTACTGATGCATGGGAAATGACCCTTGCAAGCCAGAAGAAAATGGTGAACATAAGAATTCTATTTTAGTGGGGCAAATTTGACGACTAATTTTTTCATCTACGAAGTTGTATAATAAAAACATGATACATTAAATTCTGATGTTTCTTTTTCCTATGTAAATTAGGTATTTTCTTGAGTGGTTGAGTGGCGGAGGGGGGGTACTGCTGGCAAGTAAAACCTTCTCATGGCTAGAACCTCTATTGTTATTGAAAATGTACATATCTGTTCCAGCTGAAATACTTTGAATAACCTATCATCAGAGCACAAGGCAACCAAAGTTGATGTTCTTGCTACCAAAGAAATAATCAGTGTACATATTAGGGTAAGCTATATGATCAAAATGATGCATATTTATCAAAATATCAACCCAATGACAAAGTTACTTCCATGCACTCTGTAGTTCCACTCATTTGATCATGGACATTATGCACGAGTTGCACCATGTTAACGCAACATCCCAGTAAGATGCACACTTAAGCAACCAAGCCCAGTAAGTTCAGACATTTTCAAGAGAAGAAGCATCTAATCAGCCCTAGAATGACAGAATGCTACAATCAGTCTGATAGAGCAGGTTCAATGTGGATTATATTCTAGGTACTTGGCAGTTGGCAATCACAGAAAGCCATTAGTTAATTGAGCCTATGCTTAATGCAGACAGAAGTGTATGTTCTATGTCCTGTCTGCATTGGCCTTACAGAAACACAGATGTTGGAATCACATGTCCATTCCTCCACTCCTGTACACCATTGCCACTCAAAATACAATTTTGCACTTCCTCATTGTGGCAATTCATCAAACACGGGCATGCAAGTACAATGCAGGAATCACATTTCATGTCCAAGCTGTTGAGGACAATTTAAATAAATAATTTGTCCCCTCTCTACCAACTTAAGATTTTAGATGTAGTGGTTCAACGAACAAAATCGTTCACGTCACAGGCTAAAGAATGAATCCAGCCTACAGGAGGATCTTCAGGAATTCGGTAAATAAATTTGTCAAATCTCTAAAGCTTAAGTTCTTAGACAAGATTGTTCAACACAAGTAATTAACATAAAGGAAAAGTTTGAAGCGCAACAATAGAGAAAAAGTGAATTTTCACCTGTAAACATTATAATCAAGGGATTGATAACTTTGCAAAGCCCTTGTGTTCAACATAGATTCAATCCCACATGAATGACAAAGAAATTCACTTATATGATGAATATTCTTGCCTCCACTGCCATCATCACCATAATTTGGAAGCATTATCCTTTCCTTCTTTCTTGCAGAAAGATTTGCTTTCTTAGCATTTGACTCTGACAACTTTGCTTTACATACATTTACTCTACAGCCCCCAATTCTCCTAAAAAAAACACTTCACTTTCAGCAAAGCTCTTTAAAAACAATACAACAACAAAAAAAATTGGTCTTATTCCAAAAAAATTTAGAGTCGACTGCATTAATCCCTCTTCGTCATTCTTCTTTTTAAGTTCTTTCAGCAACAAAAAAGATGGGATTTTTCGTTCCAGAAATGCTAGTTATACAGTTTTTTTCACTGTCCTCTCACGTGGGGTGGGGCCTGCGATTGTGAGAGGGTGTGAAAAAACTGTACATCGTTTTCTCACTCTACTGAATAAAACCAATCAAATTCAGGGTTCATTTAATGAATTTCCATAGAACTTTGTTCCCTTCTGTTTGTAGCCAAGTATAATCTAATTTTTTTAACAATTAACATAGTACCTGGTCGTGGAGATGAAGATTTCTTTATATCTAGGGAACGGGGGAGTTGCAGAGTGGTATTTAGCTGCTGCCATGGATATTGGACGATATTTGCTATATTTGCAGTGCCATGGATACAGAGAAAAAGACAATTTAAGTTGATATTTTGAGAAATTTCGAGGTTGGATTGGAGCTTTGCAGGGCAGAGAACTGACACCCCTATAGAGATGAGTTTCACCTGGCAGGTGGCCGGTGGGTATCAATGGAGGATACACGTATAGGACAATTTGAGGGTTAAATTTTCCTTTTTTATTTTTTATTTTTTTGATAAGTATTTGAAGAAAAAAAATTAGGAGCAAGTACACATTAAAATTTTTATTTTCATTTTTTTACTCATTTTTAACTATATATTTTTATCACATCAATAACTTTTCTTTCTTTTTCAACCACATATTTTTCATCAATTTACTATTTCAGAATACATTTTTTCAAAATAATGTGGCTTAAATACACCCTAAATTGAAGAAGAATTTTGAAAAGAGATATTTTGGCACCTTATTTATAATAATCTAATCAGTTGATAATTGGTCAATTTTTTTAATTATTTAAAATTGGGCAATTCGCATGATGGTCCCTAATCTATGAGGTTGTTGTATAAATGGTCCATAACCTTCAAATCTTAGCGCAAACATTCTCCACCTTTCCCTTAATAATCGTAATTGGTTCTTCTGATGATTTTCATTCAATTGATTGTTAAAAATGTCAAATTTTTTATATGAAGATTAAGATGTCCCAAATTATACTTAAATAAATAAAATAAAATAATTAAAAAATTATAAGACAGAAAGAAAAGCCAACTTATCCTACAAACAAATTCCTAATAATAGCATTTCGAATGCAACCATGACTAAAACACTTTTATTGAATATAAATTATATTAAACCCCAGTAACAAAAGATGTCCCCAACTTATAATCATTTAAAAGAAGTTCCCACTAATTTTTCTTGATTAAATTTAAATTTAAGTGATTATGAGGTGTAAACCTCTTGTGTTGTTAGGATTTAGTGAAATGATCCTACCTGCAAGTGAAGATTTAATCTGATTTTCATTTTACTTATTTTTTTTATTTGACTACAATAATGGTTATTTTGGTCTTTATATCAAAATTTTGACCTTTTGATAAGGGATAATTATATTGACGCTATAATTTTGATTTTGTTACACCACATTTTAATTAAACTCAGGGTGTGTTTGTCACCTATTAGTTTTTCAAGAATGATGTGATGAATAGTATTTTTTGAAGAATGTGTGGTTGAAATTTAAAGTAACTTTATTGGTTTATGTGTATAATATTTTATTTGGTGAATGTGTGGTGGAGAATCTTACTGTAGCAAACAATGTNATTTAATCTGATTTTCATTTTACTTATTTTTTTTATTTGACTACAATAATGGTTATTTTGGTCTTTATATCAAAATTTTGACCTTTTGATAAGGGATAATTATATTGACGCTATAATTTTGATTTTGTTACACCACATTTTAATTAAACTCAGGGTGTGTTTGTCACCTATTAGTTTTTCAAGAATGATGTGATGAATAGTATTTTTTGAAGAATGTGTGGTTGAAATTTAAAGTAACTTTATTGGTTTGTGTGTGGAATATTTTATTGAGTAAATGTGTGTTGGATATTATTTACTGTAGCAACCAGAGTTTGATAAAATGGTAGACAAACAGGGGCTTAAGGTTTTCAACCTTTACTCATTATTATATTTATGTCCCTAACGATTTTTCAAGGCATTCTTATCCTCAGATCTTTCATTAGTTAACACATTTTGTATTTGATAACAGTTTATCCAAAAATTTCGTTGAAATAGCATGTAACAACTTATTTGTCCTTCATTTGAAAACATGGGAACAAAATATTTTGACATAAATTATTAAGGGCGAGACATACTAATTAATAGAAGATTGAAGATAAGAATTCGACAAAAAAAAAAAAAATTAAGAAAATAAATGCTACAATAATTAATGATTTGAGGAGTTTAAATGCAATTAAAATATGATATAACAAATAACAATTGTGGTGCCAACCTAGTCCCCTTTGATCATATAAAATATTACATTAGCATATATATAGAGGAAAACTGCCCAATTTTCATAGTATACCCCCAAAGGAGAAATCGCAGTGCAGGATCTGCTATTGATCATATAATCTATTTGTGATAGAGGATGAGTGGTTTGCAAAGGTCAGAAGTATCCTTTAGAAGACAAGGTTCTTCAGGGTTGGTTTGGGATAACAAGTTAAATTTGGAGGTGAAGAAGAAAGACGAACACAACAGCAACAACAAACGAAATACAGAATCAAAACCCGAGATTACACGCAGTCGGTCGAACGAAGGGAATATATGTCGATCTAGGATAGTTACACCAGCAGTCGAACCGCCATCTCCTAAGGTCTCCGGTTGTTGTGGCATATTTGGGAAGCCAGCACTGTCTTCCCAGAAACAAAAACCTACTCATCGTAAGTTATAGTTGCTCTGCATGCTGTTTTTGTTATGTGTGTGAAATAAAAACATTTTTAGTTGATGAAAAAGCTGTGTCTTCTCATCCAAATTTAGTTATTGATCAGTTCTTGTATAATAGTTACGTGCTGTATACGTATTTATGAAAAAAGTTCAATTGCATTTAGATTCAGTTTAACACACTTGCACACAATTCTCTCTCTCTCTCTCTCTCTCTCTCTCTGGTGGATTTTGATGTGTATAGCAAGATCAAAATAAAGATTCCTATCAAAGTGAGAAGAAAATATGCAAGGACTCAAGCATGTGATCAAGCCGTTAACTTATACGTATTGTTTTATTTGGGAGTTCTTGTGCACATCTTACCCCACGACTTTTATTGCGTTCTCCAAATCCTAAACTCTGCCGTGAGATTTAAGTTGAATTTTAGTACCACTTGAGTAAGAATAATACAGACTCGGACTCTTTCAAAGTGAACCATATGCATGAGTTAACGACTTGAACACAAATTCGAATCGTTACAAAATAAATATCCACAACACACATAGTGCTACTGAAAATTTGCTTGATAAATATTTCATGGATTTTGCTACTTACACGTAAAAAATGTATGGTCACCGAAAATGATGTGGAGGGAAAAGATTGAATGAAAAAATTAATTGTATTTTAAACTGTCAAATGGTAGAATGTCGTGTGCCATTATGCGTAGCAAGATCCATATTTCATATATTGCTACCAAGACAGGAAAATTGCATTTTTGGTCCCAACCTTTGGACTGAAAAGCAGGTTGGTCCTCCAGCTTAAGAAAAAGAGCAAACTCGTTACATCCTTTTACCTATCAAAACATATAGGTGGGCGCTGCTATTCTTAATGATCAAATTGACATTCGAGTCACTATTGCAAGGACAAAATAGATAAAACATTAAATAAATAAAAGAAGAAATTAAAAAGGAGAAAAAATTGAAAGTGAAACAATCCAGAAAGTCCGCACCTTCACAAATGTGTCTATATTTCATCGAGTCTCTCTTCGAAACAATGTCCAGATCATTACGCCTTTTTGTGCAAGTAGGAACTCATCCGACAAGATCGCCAACTCCTTTGTCATCGGATTATCAACTTTCTTGACATTTCCTTTTTTTTTTGTAAACAGTCGATCAGGCGTGATCACCGTGACTCTCCATCCCAAAATAAAAAAAAACGGCATTTCTTTCAATTTTCCACCTAAAACACGACTCCTCCATTGTATTGGCTAATCCTGGTCTTGAAATTGAAGGTTGAAGACTTACTTACTAATACATCAATAAGTGGTTCCTTAAAACATCAAAACAATTAGTGGTCGTCCATCATTTCCCGCAATTTTTGACTAAAATTGTAGAATTTATGAAAATAATTATTAGATTAGATAGCAATCCACTTTATTAAGATATATGGATAAGAGATCAAATAATTTTCAATAAAAGAAAATGGTCGTTTTCAATGTGACATTTATCCATCTGACCTCATATTGATATTTTTCAAGTAAATTTTCTATTTGAATACATTACTTTTTCCGAAGTAAAAAGAGTTAAAAGTAATTTTCTATGTCATGTCGATTCTATAACCATTATTTTTCACATCCCAATCATATAATGCTTCAATGTGGGAATTGGGATGGGGTTTGAAGTGAATTACTGTTGTCAATTTTGTTTTCGATTAAATTAAAGTGTACGGATCGTAACAAGTAATATAGTGGATCAATATGTCCGGATATCGTTCCCACGAGAACTATTATCTAACAATTGGTTAAATTAATCCTAACTTTAATTTGATCGAAAACAAATAATAATGTTTGTAATTGATGTCTAATTATTCTAACTAAACTAAATTATATAACGTACAAATTTGAATTTTAAAAATATGAACATGGATCCTAAGACTTACAATTTTTCCTATGGATCCCCTTTAATTCGTCATTCAAGATTCATTACTATTGTAGTGTTCGGTCGAATTCTTCTAAAATATTCAATTTATCCATCTCAAGTTCTCATTGAGTTTATTTAATTAATTCTCTATGTGAATCAATTTTAATTAAATGAAATATTAGTTTTAAAAATTCATCTAATGACCGAAATAATTAGTATAGGTATCTCTACGCGTTATACTAAATCACCGAATTTTACTAGTCTAATATTCACTGAAAAACGCAAGTTCGACCATAACAATAACTAGAGGAGGGTAAATAGGTATTTAATGCGGAATTAAAAACAATCACGAATTAAATAGTAACAAATCACTTTTAATTCTTATCTAGATGGTTACTCATCCAAGTCAAATTATCCTATGTTGAATTATAGTAGTTTGCATATCATAAACAATG
>CAIGRH010129600.1:0-17059 GCA_903798295.1 Fraxinus nigra | reverse complement strand
TGCTCTGGCAGATTTTAGTGAAGCATGCCCTTTAGCTGTATTTGAAATTTTTCTTGTGGATAAATTTTGTCTATTATTGAAGGATGAATCAATTTTGCCATGCTTCAACAAACTAGGCTCTCCAAGAACTTTATGCTCACGGCCATCCCTTCCTTGCAAGTCACGCTCTACTGAGAAAGGCAACCGAGAAGAATCCCCTCTCCTGAGAGATGACTTCTCACCATACATCTCTTCCGATGTCTCTGCAGCCAGCCTCGGACGACCTCGAAAACTTCGTTTACGTTTAATTTTGGGCTGCAACACCTGTTCATCTTCACCTTCATCCCGATCTAGGGTCCAACTACCAGATTGCTGGCGATCCATCTGAGAGTCTCCAGATCCAACAATTTCTCCTTCCTCTAACTCATCTACCTGGAAAATTAGAAAACAAAAACATTTCAGGTAACTCAACGACTTCGAGAATTAAGCCTTGAAGAATCAGGATAGAATGTTACAAGACATACCACCTTCTTTGAACGAGAACTGGACCTGCCATCTAAAGCAGAAAGCGACCCAAACTTCTGAGAAGAAGCAGAAGGTGAGGCCATTGGCATTAATCTTTGACCGTGTGAAGAAGACCCAGATGAACCTGCTTGTTCAAGAGCAAGATTGTTTCTAGTGTGTTTCATACCTCTTTGGTATCTGTATTCATCAGCAGAAACAGGATCATCCTCTTCTAACTTATCTTTATTTTCATCATTTTCAAACTCCCCAATTTCTTCTTCTTCCTCTTGTATAGAATACTGATTCCTCTCATCAGAACTAGATTCGAAGAACTCATCATTTTCATCATATTCAGTGTAAATAGGAACTTTCCCCTTAGGTCTCCCCCGTTTTCTCTCCGTCTCAGAGGCCATTTCGCTGGAATTCATGCCAATGTTTCCTCCGAATAGGATATTCTTTGATGTTTTCTTTGATAAATTAGCAACAGTGGCATTCACTTCTTTGGTACCAGCACGAAGCCACTTTGGAACCTGGTCGTATCGAGTCATTTCGTCTATCCACTCTAGTTCTTCATCCATCTGATCAAAGAGCTCCACTTCTTCCTCACCGCGAGCAATCATGCAATTTACCTCGTGTAGTGAGGGAACGTCATGAACTGTTTCTTGGCATCTCTCTTCATCATGCAAAAGGGTTTCTAAGGTCATGCGTCTCTCTTCGTGTGTAGTTCTCTGGTCAAATCGTCCAGCATTTATAACTTCATCAGCCATGTCAATTTTATACTGCTGGATATTATTCCGTATGAGGCTCTCGATTGAACCCATGTACCGGTCCTTGCCAGCAAGGTCATCATCTGAATCCACTAAACCTTCACTCCTGTATTCGTCCTCTTTCTGATTGCTTGAGATTTTGTCAACCACAGCTTCCATATAAATGACTTTAACTTCCCTCGTCTGCCCAATACGATGCGCACGAGCAACAGCCTGTTCCTCATTTTTTGGGTTTGGATCAGGATCATATATGATGACTGTGTCAGCAGACTGAAGATTTAAACCCCTTCCAGCAGCACGTATACTGAGCAAGAAGATAAAGCAATCAGTACCAGGGCTGTTAAAGTCCATAATAGCAGATTCACGATCTTCTAAGCTAGTTGTCCCATCAATCCGTCTGTACACAAGTCTTCGCCATTGTAAATATTCCTCCATTATATCAAGAAGTTTTGTCATGGTACTGAAGAGCAGTACTCGATGTCCTGTTCTATGAAGTTTTATTAAAATTCTATCCAAGACCCACAACTTTCCACATGATCTCACAAGAAAAGCCTTCGATAAGTCACTAAAATATGGATAATTTAGCAATGGGTGATTGCAAAGTTTTCTGAGCTCCATACATCTATTATTTAAAGGTTTGTATGTCTTAGCCTGGTAAACAGGATTCTTTTGAACTTTGCACTTTTCATCTTCTGGGTCAACCCGAAGAGTACCAGTGGATTTGATCCAGTCGTAAATGGCACTCTGTATAGCAGACATTCTACATTTCAACACAATTGAAACCTGCAGGTTCATATTGCTGTCAGAAACAATCCACATCATAGAATATCTAGTAATATTTAAAAGACATACCTTGGGAGGAAGTGATCCTTCAACATCTTCAACACGACGCCTGAGCATGAAAGGCTCCAGAATTTGATGGAGCCTGTGGATAATGATCACCTTCTTCTCAGTTTCGAGCCAGTCATCCTCGGCGTTGTGTGAGGGGCCTTCTTTTTGAAATGGTTGAGAGAACCAGTCATGAAATGCTTTTCGATTATCAAAGACCTCTGGGAGCAGTAGGTTTAAAAGTGACCAGAGTTCTTTAAGGTCATTCTGTATACAGAAATATAATGGATGTGATCCATTGAGGTCTTTGAAATAAACAGGAAAGGGTGTATTAACACTAAAAAGCTAACAGAACAATATCAGCCCAACCAGTCTCGAACAGTAATCCGTTGGCTCTCTTTTTCTAGAAAAGTCTTTGTTTTCCTTCTTTTCATGTGTATTATTAACCAATATAGTTCTCATTTGGGGTGATGACAGATCCAACGTTGATCCCACCTAGGATTAGCCTTAATTTCAAATATATGCATGTAAGCAGCCTGACGAGTGACGACTACAAATATTTTGCACAATGATTCTATGCAGTAGTTAGTAAAATGTAAACATATTCTCAGAAACTTTTCAACTTTTAAAGGTCAAATGTAACAAGTTAAACCAATAATAGTAAATCCATTTAAGGTAATGCACGTATGAAAACTTCAGAAAAATGAGACTACTATATCTAAGGCAGTCTCAGACTCTCAGCAAACCTGTAATGGTGTTCCTGTAAGAAGCAAGCGCCTTTGGCAGCGATATCTATCAAGATCACGAGATAGTACTGATTCTCTATCCTTCATCCGTTGTGCTTCATCAATTATGATATACTTCCAATCAACTTTTGAAAGCTTTGAACGATCATACATAATGAACTCATAGGTTGTCACAAGGACATTAAACTTCAAGGCTAACACTTCCTAATCAACAGAGATCAAGTGAAAACTATTTAATTTTTGTAGGCGAAATATTATCAAGATATAATTTCTAATAACTAGGAGTTCATCTTACTTGAGAAAACAATTTTGACCTCTGTTCTTTCCCGCCAACATAGAATATGCAAGAGACAGTTGGCAGCCAATTGTGAAACTCACTCTGGAATATGAAGTAAATTAAACGTATAAAATAGAAGAAAACCCCACTAATAAGAATTTAGGATTTAAAAATTAACCAAACCTTCCAGTTCACAAGAACAGCATTAGGAACTATGATAAGATGTGGGCCATAGTTTCCTTTGAACTCCATCAAATAAGCAATTAATGCCATAACCTGCATAAGTAAGAATTAAATGAACCTTGGAAAAATGTCCACAAACACACTGGTAAAGAAACTTAAACCAAATTGTTACAAGAGTTAGAATAAAAAAGCAGAAAATGATTTTAAAAAATTCATGAGAAAGAAAAGTAATTCCTCCATGTTGGCATCGAAAGTAGCAATCAAATATTAAAACCGCCATTAATAAAAAACAAGTAACCTGCACAGTCTTCCCAAGCCCCATCTCATCAGCCAAAATTCCGTTGAGTTTGTTGTTATACAAAGAAAGCATCCACTGCAAGCCGACCTGTGGATTCAAGTAAAACAATACATCAGTAAGAACCAATCAAGAAAATGAAAAGGGCAGATTACATCAACTCTAGAATGTGTAAAAGAATGCAATTTACAAGCTGATAGTCTCGTAATGTTCCAGCTCGCAACATTGAGGGCTGCCTTGTAACTCTTTCATTCACAGCATGTGCAAGGACATAATATCTGGTGAAAAACAAGAAGGCAAAGAGAATGTTAAGTAAATAACATAATCATGCATTGCAAAACTCCTATGTCCATTAGGCACTTCATATCAATAGCACAAAGTACAGCGTCCTGCTAATCACATTATGATTGTTCGCAATGACAAGACATCCAAATAGCAAAATGACATCATCAGTGGTAGTTGATTTTTAGCCGCCGTTTGGCCCCCATTATTTGCCATTATTGAGATTATAATTTTTGGAATTGTTTTTTTTTTTTTAAGAATATGTGGTTAAAAATGCAGAAATTTATGTGCAATATTATTTTATTGGAAAATGTGTGGTTGATAAGAAGATAGAAAAAAATTGATTATAATTTTAATGGGGGCCAAACGGGGATTTATATTGAATATCCCTGAATACAATTATCACCACTTAGCCACAGACTTACTTGTTAACAGACGAGCTATCTTTTGGTGCGTTCATTTCAGAGAATCTATTCCTTATCATTACTTCCTCCCTAGCACAGGTTGCTGCCGCTCTTACTTCTTCTTCAGTAAGACCCTTTTATTCAGGAAAAAAAAAAGATTAAAATTACAATGTTGCGGGTTTCCAGTCAAATGCATAACACATCTAACACAGACAAGCAGAGAAAATTAATAAATTGGACCACAGCTGCAACTACAAGAACCTGGGTGGAAGAAGGAAAATACAAAGAGCAAATTGGTAAATGGATCCATTCAATGTGAGTCCACAATATTTTTAGCCCTCAATCATAAATGAATACCGAGTCAAATATAAAGAAATTTTTTTTACTTTAACTATCTCATTACGACTCACATACGAAAAAAAAAATCATCAGAATTTTGATTGAAAGTTACAAATGTTATCTACGGACATTCCTGGGGGGAAATACAATTAATGTGCCTATAAATTGTCTTGATTTTACAAGCACAATAACTCCCAAATCACACTCTTTTCACCAGTGAAATAAATATATAATGAGGGACTAGTCATTCAATGCATTTACAAGTCTTGCCACGAGACACGTGGTGTTATTCATTTCTGTCGGGATCAGACAAGCCTAAAGATGTGCCTTTTGCTTCTTTGGAGACTCTTTTGCTGAGGCAAAATAAAATCAAAAGGAACAAATAGAAACAAAAATGAATTTTTCATTTTTGCTAAATAACCAAGAAAAGGACCCTTTTACATCTCCCCATCCAAATTATGATCATCATATAATTAAGCTTTTGTACTCAACTACAGCACTGTGACATTAATTGATAAGTACACTTAATATATCGGTGCTTGGTATTGTAATAGGGGTGGGGGGGGAATATATATGTATTGAGAGAGAGAAGGAGAGTGCCTGAGCACGTGCAGCAGCAGCTGCAGAATTGGCTGCTTCCTCAACTTCCTGCTGACTTTTAGAAGCTGTTATTTTACTTCCCAGTTTATGAAGATACTCTTCTGTTTGAGATAAAAATGATGAGAGAACAGTGTATCTTTCTGCAGCATCACCGGGCATGTTAGTTTGTTGTTCTAGCAGCATCTCTCTATATCTTTCTACATCATTATTCTTCAGTGCTTCCATCCTTTTATTACGATCATCATCTTTGCTCTTTGAGAACTCCTTTAACATCCTTTCATGATACTTATGAACTCCCCTATTGCGGGAAGTACGAGCATCACGGATGCCCCAGTGAGCTTCAAGAAGCTTCTTACGCCACTGAAATATGGATTTCAATTGCTTTTCTCTGGTCGCTTTCTGCTTGATCTGTGATTGTCTGTTGAGATCCTGACGTTGGCGCTCACATAGCCTAACAAATTTGCGATATGGTCTATCAGGCATTGCCATTATTTCTTGTTGTTGTTGCTCAATCTCATCCTTCAAGCGAGCCTGACGCTCTGCAAGTTGAAGTTTTTTCGACTCAATTTGTAGCCGTATTACGAGATCAGGTCTGATCCTCTTTCGCTCTAAGTTCACAGCTAATATTTTATCAATCTTCTCTATTTTTTCTGCCCTTTCCCTTTTATGAGTTTCTCCACTTTCATCGATGATAAGATCCTTAACATCATATGCCAAGGTTAAATTATAATTGTTGTTTATCAATGATGATCCAAAAGATTCATGTTTCCTGGTGAAAACTGGGAAATCAAACAACGGCCCGTGATATTTTCTCGTTGAGCCAGCATTCTTAGGATGAGTCGTGTTGCCTGTCTGATCAGGTTTCTTAACCTGCAGCATATCCGGAATGGCAGACTGCGTTGCAACAGCTTTACCCCTGTCTGCAGTAAAATCACTCCTGTTAGGAGTTTTCTCTATACTCTGTTTGGCCTCCAGGTCAGATTTCCTGAAACATCCTACAGTTTGCCCCTCTTCTTTTCCAGGAGGAATCACTTCTCCTGGTTCCTTCATTGCAGTTATAATACCTTGCATGTTAACTATTATGGAAGCTCCTCTATCATCCCCTAAAATTTCCTCCTTTGAAACATTTACACCACCAGCTGTCGTTACAGCCTGATGCACCTTCTCATTTGACCCCATATGTCTTGTATGCCCATCCACATTCTCTCCAGCTGATTTATCCTTATTTAAATTTCTTTCGGGAGGAAATACCTGCTGCATCTGCACCTCAAGCGGTGGAGGGATAACAGCTTGGAGCAATTCACGTGGCAGACTTCCATCTCCTTTCTACAAGCAGAACAAAGAAGATATGCAACAGAATATTAGAAATGCTAGTTGAAAAATCAACCAAACACAAGATAAAAGCAAAGCACAATGTTCAGTTAGAACAAGGCAATGAGGAGAACGCAAATTTGAAAAAATGTTCAAACCTTCAAGCGCCTAAATGCAAGTATTTGTGCTTTAAGAACATGCAATTGTTGCTTTGTAAAACCGGTTTGCAGTTGGCCCATCCGAGAAAGTGTTCCACCCTGAGACGTAGATGGATTTCCCACACCCCCATCATTACATGAAGCTGCTGATTGTGAAGGGGATCGGTTAAGTTGCTTGGTATATTGCAACTGTGAAGCTTCAATGTTGAATGCAGAATTTTTTGCAAGGAATGAATTGTCCACTCCCTGTTTCAAGTTCACAGATGACTCTGCTGGATGCGTAGAAAGCGTTCCATTGCCAACCACAGTGGCTTGTCTCGGGGGCAGTTGGTTATCTCTATTATGCACAGAAATGTTACTGGAGTTTTTCACGTTATTTGAATTTGTAGATACGCTGAGAGGAGCAGCAGAAACCAACTTCCGAGCTTTATAAGAGCCAGATTGTCCCGATATATCGCTTGGGGAGTTACCACGGGGAGAACTTTCATTAGCAACTTGTGGGGAGTTGACCTGCTGTTTTGGTACAGATTCAGGACGTAAACCTGGATTGCTTTCATTTGGTTTTTGCTGAGCAACCATCCCAGACTGCAAGAGGGGAATAAGCTGTGCCATCATATTTGCATTTACAGGATTTGACAGGTCAATATTACGTTCAAGTGCTAAAACCTGCATCGCTTGCAATTGTGCAGCCATAGCAGCCGGGATGTTAGTCGTGTTCATGATATTTTGCTGGGCCTGGCTCCCTTGCATAGGTATTACTGGCATTGTTTGACCATGAAACCCTGGCTGATCAGCAAGCTGTTCGGATGATTTCTTGGAGGAGGATGCCTGAGACTGATTAGCTGCTTGGATATGCAGGAGCTCTTGCATTTTCATATTAGCTGTATGCATATCTTGATCTGTGCCAAGAGGACCAAACATTCCTGGTATCATTTGGTGTTGCAATTGCACCCCAGCACCTGATTTCTGTTGAGCAACCTGGAAAGCATGTTGGAGGTAAGCTTGTTGGATAGGATTTAACATTTGTTGCTCATTATCTTGACTCCTATTATGACCCTGCCCTGGAACGTTAGGAGGACCACATTGTTGGCCCGTGGTATTTATGTTCCTAGACTGTTGAGGTAATTGCGTGGATCCAGTCCCCGCAGCGAAATTAAACCCTCTGGGGATCCCATGCAGCTTGCCAGCTTGGTAGGCTAAAAGGGCTTCATTTCCTTCAGGTCTTCTCATAAATTGTTGTTGCAACGACTGCAAATGACATAAAAGAGGTGGTGGGAATAAGCCATACGCAGTTAGTTTCATTTAGATTCAAAAATATAACAAATCCACTGAACGGAACTTGCGAAGATTATAGACGTGCAAAAATACAAAGCACGTGCAGTTAAGTACTTCAAAGTCAAACAATCACCACAAAGCACAAGCATGATGTCATGTAGAAGAATCCAGTGCAATTTTGTTTCAAACTTGTATATATAAAGGACATAGTATCTCCAGTTGACTACTAATCAAGCACTTGTTCATTTTGTATTGTATTCAGACATGTTTCTTTAGTAATGAATTTAATTCATTTTCAACCATAACTAGCAAAATTGACCCAGAAAAAACGAAAGGACAATTAATATTGAAGAAAACGACAGCTCAGAAAAATATATTAAAAGCAAAGGCAATCCGAAACTGAATATAGCAGTACATGAAATACTCACCGCATCAATGAACTCAAGTGTTGACACAATGAAGATTTAGAGAAAATCATCTTCTAAAGAATTGCCAAACACGAGTCCAATTGATGCAGGACGAATTAGAATTTAGGGTGCATTAGAATTAAGTCACGAAGCAAGAAGAAGAAGAAGCGAGAAGAAGAGGGGACGGAGAGGAAGAGGGGAGAAAATAGATTCAAGTCAATCTTTAATTCAACATATTCATCAATTGTCCCAATAACAATGAAAAACCATATAAATAGTAAAAAGTTTGGGTTAACTCACTACTACAAGCCCAATAACAAAAAATGTAAATGGTAAATCTCGATAACAATAGAATTAAGTCTCGATTGACAAAATCCAATAACAATAATAATAATAAAAATAAATTCTGATATCTCCATGATGTCCGCATCACCAATTATCATATTAACGAAGATAGACAGAAATATAAATAATAAGGTCTACAATAAGAGCCTAATTGGCATATGACTACAAAACATGTCATTTGTATTAGATGCACATGATTAAGAACTTAATAATAAAAACCAGCCAAAAAGCATGACAAGAATTTGAGATGAGCAGGGAAAATTTTTAGGCAAAACTTTTGGTGAAAACCAAGAAGTAACTTTAGCGTGTCATCTTCCATGATACGAAACATATGTTTAAAAATGAAATGACAGACAGAAAGTGTTGAGTATGATACTACTATCAAGAGGGAAACAAGACCAGTTAACACTGCACACAGACACAATTATAATAAATTAGCCGCGCACAAATAGTTTCAATTATATCTCAAATGCAGTTCTTTATAGATCGAAAAATCATAATTTGCTGTCACTCTGAGAACAGCAAAACAATAACAATTCCTAGTTTTCCACATCTTATTTTCTCAAAGGAAAAGGTAAAACTATCTGTTAAACTGAATTTGCATGATTTTACTATGATTAATGCATTACACAATTTAAAGCAGCCCAGACACCCGTGAGAATTCTAATTCCAAAACTCTAGTCTCAAATCAACAAAGAAAGCTCAAAATCTGACCCGATTGGCTAAAATATATTAATTTTTTCTGAAAAAAGGGAAACGCAATCTTTTCAGCAACTGACGAATGGGGGAAAATTAGTTAACAAAACAAATTGTTACTCCCGAAAAAAGTGAATTGAAAGGTTTTCGATTTAATTTTTCTTACATTTTTAAAATATCTCAAAGTTGTACTTCATACACACCCACTTGTGACACACTTGCAAACCCTAACCTGTCTTGCCTGTTGCTGCTGCAGATCAAATGCTAGCTGCGGAGCCGACACGGCTGAGGAGGAGGAGGACGGCGAAGCGGAGGCAGACGCGGCGTTCCTAGACCCATGCCCGCCTCGGCCGCGGTCTTGATGGGCCCCAGCCCCCGATTGCATAAGAGAAATTCAATAAAAGTAATCCCAAAAATTCACCAAAAGCCTAAACCAACCTGTAAATTAACCCATAAAAATTAAAAATTAGATAATCATTCAATCCATTCGAAAATTCAAAGCTGGTAAGGAAGTACAAATGTCAAGTGAAATATTACCTCTAAAAACTATGGGATTTTGGAGGGACGCTCGCTCCCAATTTGTCGGCTAATTTTAGTACAAAAAATAATTTTAATATCAAGCAAATCGTATTTTCTGGAAATTAAAATTGGTTTACAAGCTTTTCCAATTTGCAGATCTTTTCAAATAACTATATTTTACCTAAAAAGAATAATATATTTTTCTTCTTTTTCCTCTCGAATTCTCTAGGTTTAAAAATCGTGAAATTAACTAGGAGTCGAGTCAGTATAAATTGGTCGGCACATGATGTCACGCTTGTAATTTGAACGACACATGACCGTCATTCTTATCCTTTGAAATTATGTAAATTATTGTAATTTGAATAGGATTTGTATATTTAGTAGGTGAATTATTACGAGAATAAGGCAAGACATAGCATTACTTTTTGATTTTTTTTTCTCAAATCGTCCAAATATATAAGTTATGAGTAAATATTTCATATTTAGTCTCCGATTTTTGCTCAAAGTTGCAATCGTGTCCTCTACTTTTGGGGTCGATCATTCTCTTAGTTTTCAATTTTTTCTTCTAATGTTATTAATGTGACTTAATTGACGGATGAATTTGATGAAAACAATTTTTAAGGGTCTAACTCCACTAATTTATCGATGTTTGGAACAAGAATGCGACGAAAAATTTATTGGGGCTATAGTTACATTTTATCCTTAGATTAATTTACTTGCACAAGATTGTTGACTTATTTATTTTAATCCTTTAAATAATTTGAACTATGAACTCTGATAATAATTGCTTCATAATTTTAAGAATGAATCATAAATTTTTAATTGTAAAATTATTTTTGGTCATAATAAAAGGACATGCATGTTATCTTTTGGAGTTCCAAACTCATTAATTGGAAAAAATAAAATAAAATAAAAATGTCATTGATTTGTAGTTTTTTCAAGTGCATTGTACTTAGCCCTTGTTTGTCTTTCATTTTTTTGAAACTCTTTTTTATAAACCAAAAAAATTTTCTTACTTTTTTACCAACACATTCTCCAAGAATTCACTATTCAAAATAATATTTTTTTTTTTTCAATAAAGATGACCACCAAACATGGCCTTAGTATTTGCAAAATTTCACCCATTTCAATTAGCTAAGTTGGCATTTGATAGTTTTAGTTCGGCCACAACCATTTATACTACCACCACCTCCTTCGAGATCAAATCGATGCTTTTCCAAGTAGTTCATCAAGACATGATTTGTGACTTGACTGTATATTTTTGAAAGGTTTGTGAACTTGTATTATGCGCCGTTTGGGCCCTATTTTTTTTCCCCCCAAATTGTATGTTAAAATAGTATGTTAAATAATATATGATTAAAAAATAAAGGAAATTTTCTGGTTTGCGAGTAATATTATTTTATTGAAAAATATGTAATTGAAAATAAAAGAAAGAAAAATGTATTTTGAAAATAATGAATACCAAACAGGTTATATGTCTCCCTTTAATCTAAGATTCAAGTTGTTTTCATACCATTAGTTCTTGTTATTTTGTTAGCTAAAATGAATTTGGAGGTTCGGGAAATATATTGATTTGGAAAATACGCTATTTTTCTTTAAAAAATTAGCTAAATTTGGTATTATTATTATTATTATTATTATTATTTGGAAATTGCCCTTTTTTTTTGTAGTTTTCCTTGAATATATAAGTGATATAAATAGAAATTAGTGATTGATAAATAGATAACATGTGAATATTTGTGAATCCTTCGAAACATGTGAATAAAAAATTATATAAACCAAACATACGCTGAAATTTTGTTGTTGATTTTTAATTTAAGCATGAATTTATTTTATATGTCAACTTATTACATTTTCAATTAAAAAAAAATTATAGGAAAATTGATAAAATTAAAAAATCCGACCTGCCGGATTCGAACCAGCGACCTAAGGATGACAGCAACCAAACTACAGTCCTCCGCTCTACCAACTGAGCTAAGGTCGGTCTTGCTAAAATATTTGTATTAATTATATATGTTTTTTAGTCTTACAAAATTTGTTTATATAACCAAGAATAAAAGAAATAATTTTACATTGAGAAAATTTGAAATTATGTAAATTACTTAATTTGATAGTAAATAAAGAATTACTTCTACTTGTTTTTGAGCTTAGAAAATATGCTTAGCACATTAATCATAAAGCATTGAGCTTAGTAAATAAAGAATTATTTGTCATGATTCGAATATGTAAGGATATGTAATTATCACTCTTTTTTGCATAGGGGTTCCATGCCCATCATATCTGGCTAGAGTATTGATTAACACATCTCGACAGAAGTATGAAAACTGATATTATCGCACCATGGCAAAAAACAGTTATCTAATTATAATTAAGATTGAAGAACATAAATTAGAAACAATTCTCTACATGAGAATCACTTCATGATCTCCTTTTACAAGTAAATTTTGTTCCACGCAATTCAAAAATCTCAACATTAACCTAATCGACTGAAACAGGCTGCATATTTTCAGCTTCTTTCCTAAGTTCTTGAAACAGAACAGACGACAAGTATCGTTCTCCAAAGCTCGGATGCACAGTCTGGAAAACGACGTTTTTACATGAGTTAAACAAGTAAAACAAGAAGAACAAGCATTATAAATTGTAAATCATATAGAATGTGTAGATAATGAATAGCAGTTGTGAGTTATTTTGTAGTGTGGATAAAAAGTATTTTTACCAGCTTAAATTGAAAGGAAAAAATCTAAATGTTTTGCTATTTGTCCATACCACAATGAGTTTGCCTTTGTTTTCTGGCATCTTAGCAAGTCTAAGAGCTGCAACAGTATTAGCTCCTGATGATATTCCAACCTACACCGTGGAAGCATTCCGTTAGTTATTAACAATAGCAAAAAACGACGTTTTTCATTTCCCAAAGTCAAACCCAATAGGAAGAACATATGTTAACCAAAAGGGAAATGTAACGGTGTGTGTTCAAGTTATTACCATGAGCCCTTCTTTTAGTGCCAACTGTCTAGCCATGTTCACAGCATCTTCACTAGAAACCTGCAATATTTGTGATCGTCCATTAGCTAAAACTAGAACTTCTTGAATTATATAGTAAATGAAAAACAAGCGTGATTACCATAAGAACTTCTTCCATTACATCCATATCAAGAATATCTGGTTTGAATCCTACTCCGTTGCCAGTAATATGGTGAGGACCTATATTGAACAAAGACTTCAATATTAGGTTCGCACATCGTTCCAACCTAAGAGCCTAGAATCTCTCATTCCTTCAAGGAAATTACTTAAAATGAAGTGACGATGAAAAATGTAGGAATGATACAATGTTTGACTTGTTACCTGGTTTACCACCATTGAGTACATTGCTTTCTTCAGGTTCAAGTCCATAAATCTAGGAAAAGGGGCAAATAATGAAAATGAACTAAAATCAAGTATAGCTTGTTGTGCAAATCATGCTTTGTTAAGATCACACGTCTTTACCTTAACATTGGGATTTTTGGACTTTAGGTATTGTCCAACACCCGAGACCGTGCCTCCACTTCCAATTCCCATAATAAAAATGTCAACTTGACCGTTAGTATCCTCCCATATTTCAGGACCAGTAGTCTCAAAATGCACCTGTTTTTATGTTTAGAGGTTATAACCGGAGAAAACATAAGGCAACCCAATCAAAAGTTGGAGAATTTTGGTGTGCAGTATTGAATAGGACTGAATAGTATAATAAAAATGATTGTTCATAGCAAGCTCGGGGGAGCGTTGAATTTGGATACCTGAGTATTGGCAGGATTTGAAAACTGCTGAAGCATGAAAGCATTTGGAGTGGATTCAAGAAGTCCATAAGCTTTCTTAACTGTACCACCCATTCCCTTGGTAGGATCGGTGACGATTAATTCAGCCCCAAATGCCCTCATTGTCACCCTTCGTTCCAAGCTCGTGTATGAGGGCATTGTCAGTACCATTTTATATCCTTTCATGGCTGCCATAAATGCCATGCTGATCCCCATGTTTCCCGATGTGGGCTCGATCAATGTTGTCTAGAATTCAATACAGAAATTTATATGAAACCAAATTCAATGAGAATAGTACGTGGGGTGTATGTTTGGTATGCAGAATTGAGCAAGAGTACACACTATATAAACAAAATTTTATCTTTTTTTTTCTTCTTTAGTACAATTCAGTAAGGGGTGTTAAAATTTCCCGCCCTGTCCAGTTGCCAGAGTTTCAATACCATCACATTCTCCCTACCAAACATGCCATGTACGGGTATATTGAAAAGTGTTTTCTTGCTAACCTATCCAGTTGTGATGAAAATAAATGAAATCGACCCCATTAACAAAAAACTTCTAAAAAACTTTTTAGAACATGCTTTCACTTACCAGTCCAGGTGTGATTAAGCCTTTCTTTTCTGCGTCATTGATCATTGCGAATGCTGGTCTGGTACCAGAACAAAAATTTCATACTATTAGATTGTATTTGGCCAGGTTCATACTGGTCGAGCATTTTGAATATACAACAGCATAAAATGTATGAAATTCGAATTATGAAGAAACAAATCGAGGTATAAATGAGAATACCTGTCTTTGATGCTAGCAGTAGGCTGCATCATCTCTTGTTTAACAGCTACATAAGCACCACAGCCTTCGGTTACTTTATTAAGATATACTAGGGGAGTTCTTCCAATGAGCTGCATTGCGAAACTACAATTCATCAGTCAAGATATCGACTATATGTATTTATTGTACAAATCTTTCTATTTTTCAAATCGATACATCCCATTTGTTCGTATGGTTTGGGCACAAACGGGGTCGGGGTGGATCGATGGAGAAGTGAACATTAATTGGATTGAAATTTTAAAAGTCTGCATTTTAGCAAGCAGCTTAATCACTGGCTTACATACTTTTCTAGCTGATTCAAATGTTATATCAGAAAGCTCACAGAATAAACTAACATTCTGGGCCATTTTATTGCAGTACTTCATGGCATTCTTGACCGACCGATCCGGCAAAACAACTCAAAAATACCGTTAAATGTTTTCAAGTCCGTTCCAAGTTCAAACTACTGGACAATATAGAAACAAAACATAATAAAAAGTTAAAATCTTGTTAATTTTATTTTAAGTCAAGTATGCACCCCAAGCAATGGGATAAGGTTTGAAGGCATGTTTGGCAGGCCTTTTGCCTCTGCTTCTGGTAGAAGACTTTCATAAGAAAGCTATCTTAGGATCCGTTTGGCAGGACTTCACAAGCAGCACTTCTATAAAATTATCAAAATATGTTCAAAAGCAATTTTTGACTTTTTAAAAGCCTTGCCAAACGGACCTATAATTACTGGTGAAACTGCTAGGACCTCAAATGCCAATTAGTATGAAGGGTGCAGCTGAAACTGATTCTTTTATGAATTTTTAAGTAAGAACGGATTAAAAGTGCCCAACAAAAAAATATATATATTAATTTATTCGAAGATGACCAAGTTCGTAGCGCTACAGGAAGAAAAGACAAAAAATGCACATAATTCCTCCATTCACAGTTCATCCTTTTTCATCCAACACCAGCTAATGGTTTAAGGCTTCAATAAGAAACTATTTCAGATAATTAATAAATAAATTTTGGAAATTAAAAAGAAAAACCATGTAACTCGATAGACTTACTCGTGAGGATTTCGGACGTCGATAAATAATATACTAATTTGTGTCTGGTGAAAATCGACTTCATTTTTATGATATTTGATCACGTAACCCATCCAATGAGCTCAAGTAAGAAAAGGGAGTTAAGTGACCTGAGAAACTTCTTTCTTGATGTTGGTTCCAGGAAGATCTTTGGGCAGATCTCTGAGTCTTTGTGCAAGTGAAGGAGAATCCACCAAAGGGCTGCTACTTGTTGAAAATAATCTACTTTTCTTCAAAAATAAGAAGGAACTTTTTTTGGTGAACTTGCTTAAAGACGCCATTGATGACACTGCTGTATATATTAAAATATAGAGAGGGGGGGAGGGGGATGTATGGATATGGAGAGACAGAGCAAGAGGAACGATTGGTGAGCATTTTATAAGTGAAACTGCCCAAGAGAGATTGTGTCATGTACAACGCACTTGTGAGCTCAATTTTTTGAAATTCATATTTCTTCAATATGTTTTTTTTAATAATAGTATATAAACTTAATTTTTTCTTACTTTTTAATCACATATTCTTAAAAAAAAAATCAATTTTTACCAAATTTATTATCAAAAATTGGTGTCTAGTCGATAAGGAAATAATAAAGCTCTTAGCCAGCCCACAAGATCAAAAAAGTAAATTCGATATGTGTATCATTTAATTTGAACTAGAATTCAGAAAGAATAGTGTAAAGTCTGACATCTTATTTTACATTAAATCCCTATTTGGTTTAGTTAAAAAAGTTAATAAAAATCTTTATTGAAAGCCACAATTTTTTATTAACTTTATGCCCCGTTCGGTAGGAATTACAATCCATTTAAAATTGAAAATATGATCGTTATTGGTCTCACTCGTCTAATGAAAGTCAACAATAACGACTAATTTTTCAATTTTAATCCCTACCGAACGGACCCTTAATCATACATTTCATCATTTTTTATCAAAATAAATTTAAAAAATTGACTTTTAATAAAACCAAATAGAGGCTAAATAAATATAGGAGAGTAGAGTTCTCTTTCAATTCTTTTGGTTAGTTTATCAAAGAAATATAAAGCAACAAAGAAGATAGTTGAGAGATAAATTTTTATCCTTTCATTTCTCATAATATTCTAATAATTTGAAAGAAAGAAAAATCATTCTACTAAATATGTGAGCAATTATGTTGTCATGTTGCATGTCTCATATTAGTTATAGAATTAAGCTCTTTTATCAGAAAAAATTTGTCACCCTGATCGACATACACTCAAATGGGAGTGAGACACACGTGAATAAAAAAAATTTCAAAAGAGTACTCCCTTATTGTGAGTGTGCTATCAGCGAAGACGTCAAACCCTCCTCAGCAGTATAGCAACTTTGTTAATTATATATTCCCTCCGTCCCATTTATATATGGGACGGATTAAAAAATCTTATTTAATGTTATTGAAAAGTAATTTTCGTCAAAAATTTTACTAATTTGCCCTCATTTAATTATCAATAATTAGTAGTAAAT
>CAIGRH010129570.1:13770-28005 GCA_903798295.1 Fraxinus nigra | reverse complement strand
TTCACCTCCTAAATCTCCAAGCTGATACCGCTAAAAGTGGTCGATCTTGCCAGCAAATCACGACGCAACCATTTTCTTCCTTGATCTTATAACCATCACAATTGTAACCTTGCAGCAATTTCTTTGCTTGCAACATAGCATAATAGCTCAAATGAACATTAGCAAAACCGGAGAAATCAAATCTTTGAGCCCATTTTTCAAGCTTTTCATGTCTTTCCTTCCTCTCAGCGCCTTCACACGCAATAATATTCTTAATCTCCTCACCTAACATCTTCTCCATCCTCAATCTCTCCAAAGAAGTTCTTGGAAAAACAGACTCCAAACTGTCAAACAATGCAGCATAGAAGTACAAGGATTCCGATATCCTCTCCATTAGGTTCGTCCCATTGTGGTCGGAATCTTGTTCAGTAACCACCATAACCTTCGGCGACAAACCCCACAAAGCATTAAGAAAGCTATCCATATTAGACAAGGGTATAGAAGATAATGGCGAGGAAGAAGCCGACTCATTACTACTACGACTATTAACCATATCTTTCTCAATCAAATCTTGTAAACTTCTTTGGTTCATTTGATTGACCCTTTGCAAGTGAACAACGGCTGCATTCATTGGCATCGCTAGGGACTTCTTCCCAAGTTCAGAATCTGATGCCAAAAGTGAATGCAACTGCATAATCGAACTAATTGCTAGAGCCTCTCCTGTTTTGACGCGCAGTTTTTCAAAATCAAGATTTTCTAGTTTGCTCACTACAGGGTTGAACTGAAACGGGATATCCAATTTCTCAGCTTCTTCAGTCAATACAAGAGCCATTTGTTCCAAAACTTCCTTTTGTTGATGAATCCCTGTTATTCTCAAATGGGGCGGACCTTCTGGGCGAGCACTCAAATCTTGAATGAGTGCACACCACTGAGCAGGTTCGGTTGCATTCAAATCGATAACATGAACCATCTTTTCGCCTTCCATGGCTTCAACAATTGCTTGGTTAGTGATTATAAAGGCCACCTTCATAAATGGCAAGAACTCAGAAAACATTTTCCTGGCAAGAATCTGTTCTGCAACCATGGAGATTCTGGTCGAACGGAAGGCCTTATAAATACCAGGCCAGGTTCTAAGGATCCTATCAGCTAGAGCTTCGGAGAAATACGAAGCAATTCGCTGCATAGTATCGCCATCAGGCGATGCAAGATGGGAAATTTGATCAAGGGCTATGTTCGCATTTTCAAGACTGCCAGTGGCTACATGATTTGCACAAGTGACTAACAAATGGATTAAATACAATCCCCTTTCTTCAGGTTTTAGCTCCTTGAGCCAGGGATATGGTGACATCATACCAGATGAAACTGACATCATTGGAAACATTTGCAGGGGTGATGAATTTACAGAGGAAGATCCATCTTCTTGAAACATTGGTACACACAAAAAACTTGTAACAATCCGAAAATACGCAAAAAATAAGGTCAGGCAATAATTTCAACCTAATTAAATGCGAAAATAAACCAAAAGATGGAACAGATCAAAGAGTATCTTGTTCCAAGAACTCCCCTAGCAAATCAAGATTTCTAAATTCCTCGCTGGGTTTTACAATTCGTCAAAAACCCAGAAGAAAGCCTCAGGAAAATTGCCACAATCAGCTAAGAACTGTCTGGTTGTTCTATGGATTTTTTTTTTGAGAGAGAGAGAGAGAGCAGTTTGGTTAAGTTTATCAGAAAAAGATATTCCAGAATAACTCACATACCAGGTCAAGATTTCTAAATTCCTTGCTGGGTTTTACAATTCCTCGAGAGCCCACAAAATTCCCCACAACCAGTTGCAACAACTCTCTGTTTTCAATAACTTTTTTTTTAGCGAGAGAGAGAGGTTTGGTTTACTTTAGTTTATGGCTAAGAATTCAAATTGCCAAGAACTCACATACCAGATCAAGATTTCTAATTACTTACTGGGGTTCTAATCAAAGACCCACAAAATTCCCCAAGAAAATCTTTTCAATGAATATTTAGAGGGAGAGAGCAACTTGGTTCAGTTTTATGGCAAAGAAATTACAAGATTTCAGTCGGTTTTGAAAGAGTTCTACATGGCCACGTTTGTCGACAATGGGCGAGGGGTAGTTTTTGTCGACAAGTGCGTTTGGGTGTCATTTTTTACCTGTTGGAAGGAATATGGAATTTGTGAGAAACGAGTGCCATTTTTTTGTACCCTTTTCTCTCTAAAATATACAAAAAGTTAAAATGTCTCTCTTGAAATTTGTTCATCTTATAAAATGACAATTAGACGTCGTGTTAGGAATTAATATATGCTTTACTTCTATCCTAGTTTGATTTTGAATTTAAATTAATACTTTTTAAAAAAAAAAATTCATTTTTTATAACACATATTTTTCAATAATATAATTTCACACGTGAAATCATAATTTTTCTTACTTTTTGATCATACATTCTTAAAAAATCACATCTAAAATAATTAAAATAAAAAATACATTTTTATTTCTCGTCCTTTCAACCACATTTTTCAATAAAATAATATTACACACAAATTCAAAATTATTCCTTATTTTTTAACCACACATTTTCCATCAATAATTATTCTAAAATTCATTTTATTAAGCTCATGTTTGTCTATCATTTTATCAAACATTATTTTCTACAGTAAACAATTTCCACCACACTTATCCTAAGCAATCTACAGTAAACAATCTCTACCTTTTAATGGGACTCAAACAATAAAGTAACTTATCGTATTTTCTTTTATCAAGGAAATAGAGTAAATGATGTACACACGCTCCTTATTTATAACGAGAAAAGTGTTCTAATTTAAATGAATCCGATGATTCTTATTGAAGTAAAATTCCACGTATTGAATGTTCATTTTTTTCGTCGACCACATTTTATAACATACAAGATATTTTCACGTTATCTTAAGACGGCAAAAGACGATGAAATGTGAAGATAAAATCTTATTTGATATACTGTCTAATTTTGTTCAACAGATTATTACACTATACATGTAACATACCCTAATCCTTTGAGAGGACCAGCCTGAGAACAAACCCCTTATTTATACACATATAAAAATGTATTTATACATTGAAAACGACCGACGTCTCTCTAAAATTTGAAAAGAAAGAAGTATTATTTTACGTTTATGGATAATATTCACTCTTGAATTCTTATGTTATATTCATATACTTTGCCGATCGTAGTCTACAAACATTTTATTACCTTCAATGAATATTCCCGTTGTCTTGTATGGCAAAATGCAATAAAATAAAAAGTTAAAATCTTTTTTAGGATATATTGTCCAATTTTGTTCCATACACTAATACTTTTGACGGGTCCATTCCGACTCCGACTCCGACTCCTGATATCAATCCCCCCATAAATGTAAATACATTTATGTACGTATATGTTGAAAACGATCCATATGTCTTTCTCTAGAATTTGAGTAAACTTTTGTGCAGTACATTTGTCTTGACATAAGGTGGATAGGGAATCAAAGACACTAATATTCCTCAATATTCACTAGGCTCCAAACATGCCCTAACAAGCCAAGAAAGGTGCCATCAGTTTTGTTCCCTGGTGCATTTTAACTTGTAGCAATTGCAAGAACTTGTCCACTATGGCAATATGCTTCCAATTTTTTATTTTGTTTTCTTCTGCAAAAAAAGTCAATGAACTCTGAATTGGTACCATCTTCTCCTCTGAAGAAAAAACAAAGAGGGCTAAGGAACAATCCAAATACAAGCATCTCAAAAATGTAATGTAATGTAATATTATTATCCAGTTTGATGCACATTATTGAGTGGAGAATGCATTTTAAATAGTAATTCGATGGAAAATATGTGAATAAAAAATGTGTGATTGAAAATGCGTTATGAAAAAATGAATTTTTGTAAGAACGTGGATCAAACATGGTGTATATATTTGAATGTTATCGGCCAAACCATCATCTACAAAGGCATGTTAAGAATCGAGTCATGGTGTTTGTCGTTAACGTGAGAGTTAAAGCGCCCTTCTGCAGCAATTTTTTACTATAATAATGAAGAGTATATATAAAGACACGCGTCTCCTTGTCCAATATGATAAAGAGTATACCCACGAATGAAAATATTTACATTATGCTTTAAAGCCTAACAAGCCAGCGAGAAATTTCGAAGAACAAGCACACTCGGAGATTGAGTAACTCTTCCTTGTCCATAGAAGGAAATAAAATAAAAAAATAGTAATACATAGAAGATGTATGAAATGAACTATGCTTCAGGATTTGAGGTGAAGCAGATCTGATCATAACAGTTATCAAAGGAGAAACGGGAAAAAGTTAAATTTAATAAATTATGATTTTTTATTTTTTTATTTTTTGNATAATAATGAAGAGTACATATAAAGACACGCGTCTCCTTGTCCAATATGATAAAGAGTATACCCGCGAATGAAAATATTTACATTATGCTTTAAAGCCTAACAAGCCAGCGAGAAATTTCGAAGAACAAGCACACTCGGAGATTAACTCTTCCTTGTCCATAGAAGGAAATAAAATAAAAAAATAGTAATACATAGAAGATGTATGAAATGAACTATGCTTCAGGATTTGAGGTGAAGCAGATCTGATCATAACAGTTATCAAAGGAGAAACGGGAAAAAGTTAAATTTAATAAATTATGATTTTTTATTTTTTTATTTTTTGTTCAATTAAGAACTCAAAACCAGTAGAAATTTTTTCTAGGCATGTAAAACATTCAGATTTTTTTCCCCAAGATTACACACATTTTCCAATTTTGAGCAGAATTTGCAATAAAATATCAATGAATTCGGGTTACTGCATTTCTTGTTCGGGCAAAGCCCCTTAGCCAGAAATTTGGTGCCCGAGTGGCACAGAAGGGGGGCTCTTCTTGTTCAGGCAGCATTGTAGAGTCAACGTTTAGAAGGAGCATACTTCAGCTGCGCTAAGACTTGGCCTCAAGGCATGAGTCTAAAGGATACTCGAAGCAAGAGAGGCTCCTCCTGTATAGTTCATTCACTCTAGCAATTAAGAATGGAGTTTCTGCACTGCCGGTTATATTCTGCTCCCTGAGTTTATATTATAAGCGAGAAGTCCAGTTACAACTGTTTCACAATTAACGTAATTGAGAACAAAGATTTACCAAGCTTCCTTGAGAGCTTTTTATATTGCAGACTCAATAAGATTTTCTGAAGCAGAGTATTCTTTTGGGATTGGGACAGCTACCAGAACTCAACTGTTGATGCCAAGATTCATGTCTGAATCCGCGGAACCAGAAGAAGAGAAATTACTAAATATAAGCAAAGATGCATGCTAAAAAATGAAGGAAACACCCCTTACCTATTAGTCGAGCACAATCTTCAGTTAAATCAACTCGACATGGTCCCTATATTTTTTTGGCAGAAGTTATCCATTAATAGTTTAAAAGAAAGGGAAAAAGGAACTTCAAGAAATAACTCCAGGAAAAATATGGGGGCAAATGCAAGTCTACAATTCAATGTAATACAAAGGTGATGATTAGGTATTTATTTAGACATAATCCTAGATTTTGGAGCTACAGGTAAGAAACAACACGTCGGTCGGAAGAGTTACCATAGCTACTCGCTGACTCATATAATAATGTAACTTGGGCTAAATGCCGTAAATATAGACCTTGCAGCAATGCAAACCCCTTGCGTGTCCTGTAGTTCAACAAACAAAAGTTTTTTCATATATTATGCATAAAGCTATAGGATTTTTCATGATATTTGAAGTAAAAATGAATTACCAAATATTTGAGGGTTCTCGGGATATCTAATATTGATTTTACACCTGCAGAAATTACAGCAATTGGAGTCTTTCGTAGCTCTGTAAGATCGGATGATCTATCCATCATTGCAAGAAGAATGGTTGAGTAATAATCTGAAACAAGTAATTCTGCCAATTATTTTACTTCTTTGCCACTAATCACTTAATTATGATTTAGGATGAATTAAGTGCAATCAGCAATTGTGTTCAACACTACAATTGAAGTCTTCTTTGTTAACTTAATACTCTCTCCATATCTATGCACTCCACCAATATCCCCTACCAAATATTGGAATACCACTCTGCAAATATGAAAGAAAAATAGCAATTACATTCCCCTTTACAGGCACACTTAGTAGAAAAAGAAAAATAAAAAAGTTAAAACAGCAAAGAAGCTTATAAGATGATCACCATGGAAGGGAAAATCATTGTTGCAGAAACAGTCATTGCACCATTTCCTCTAGTAGCTACCTGCAGATTTCGGTAATGATCAATGCATAGTATTAGCAGTTTATACCTGTTATAAAGACCTAAGCTCATATTAGGCATTAAGAGAATGTCTGGCTAAGCATAAAAGCTACTTTCAAGAAAGTTAAAAGACTTTATTCCTGGAAAGTCTGGTTAGTATTACGTCTTTTTAGACTTAGCCAAACATGCTTGTAAAACTTTATTCGACGCTTTTTCGAAGTTCAATAACATAAAAGCTGACATCCATAAATTTAGACAGCAGAAATATGTTACTAACAAAAACAATTTGATAGAAGACGGTAAAACCTGAGCAAGACATGCTAAACATCTAACAGAACAAATATAAATGGTCAAGAAATTTGCCCAGCAGGGAACAAATCTGGGGAAATAAAGAGTTTCTTATATTATGAGATTTACTATATTAAAGGGAAAAGGTATAGCAGTTCACCCAAGCATCAAATGATGAAGAGAAATATTTCTCTTGTGTTGTAACCAATATGTTTGTAACAGAAGTTATTGAATGCTGCGGACAAACACGTTTAAGCTAGCTTCAAATACTTACAACATGTGCAATGTCCCTGTGAGCAGACTTCTGGATTTTTTGCCCATTTTAGCTAGCTTCTCTAGTTCTTTCATACTCAAGCCTACAAATTAAACTTTAGCCTTCAAACATAAATAATACGTACAGTTTTTTTTTTCCATTCTGAAAATGAGTTGTATCAATAACTAGAAGACTATACTAAAGAAGCTTTAAGATGACCGATAGGTTCAAATTTACGAAAAGGAAATAGATGCAAATCAGCCACCATTACTCAAGACGATAAGTAACCGAAAGCTAGGTAAATAGTTACCCTCCTTGCTTAAAGAGAAAATCCCCCCAAAAAGAGAAAAAGAAGTAAAACGGAGGAGTGGTTCTGTTATCCAACAAAAGAACCTAAAAATGTAATGAGACCTCATCATTCATGGCATCATGTCATATTTTTGCAAATAAGATGATTATCCAGTGAGCCATCAGACAAAATTCCATTTACAAATTAAGCACTACATCAAATCTTTCTCGAGAAACTCTCATGGACCATAGTACTATACCCTTTCATGAGGATTTTAAATATTATGAACAAAAAAACATATGGCAGAAATTAAAAGAAACTCAAAGTGAGACATATATGAAGTTTCGGATAAACACCTATGCATGGTACACCATCCAAAATAGCAATGGTTGCAGGTACAGCTCCACTCTTTCTGACTATTGCCTCCAACTCTTTTGCTGTCCCCCCATTTTGAGGATACAGCATCCCTAAGGAGACGAAGAAACAATAGGTGAAATGACATGTAAAAGTATGCACGATGAGAATTCATATCAATAACAACTAACATGTTTGTCCATGTAAAAAATACAAACCGTGGTCCATAGCACAATTGCTCAACCAAATAAAACACGAGTTGTGAAAGAGTTTTTTTGGCAAATAGGAACTTCGTGTTATTTTATTGGCAGTGCTAGTTTCATAATGCTTCCGGAAGCTTCTTCATGACATGCACAATTTTTCGGTCATATAAGAAAGTGACATAAACAGAAAGTGAAAGTTAAACCTCCATTTGGCAAATTTATAAATTGTTTACAAAGAAAAATAGTGGCAGATCTCGTAAAATGTGTGGATAATGAATGAGTAGTAGTTATGAGTGTAAGGTAGAAATTAATGTTTTGACTTCACTCAATTTATAAACTATTTATAAATTGGCAGCCAAGTGGAAGCTAAATAAGAATATGAAAGTTGAACTCAGACATGCCAACCTATAAAAGTTTGTATTCATGAAAACAACCCTACCCACAGTTTAAACAAGCTACCTTAAACAGTGCAGTGCAATAGCAAGATGTTTCTGCCTTGCGAGTAACTCTCTTGTTAAGTGGTCTAAACTATGAATAATTAAAATAATGGTCCAGCTTACATGACTTCGCATACTGAAAGAATAAACGCGGATTAAACAAACTGATATAAAAGGAATCCATCAGCCCTTTCTACTTTTTATCATTCCTTTCTGTTTATTGTTTAGCTTGATGAAGAAAAACTTAAAGATCATTCAAAAGTTTCGTATGACTGCAATCTTCATTGTGCATACCATGAGATAATGGTGGATTCTAGAGCTACCACTGGTTTCCCACGCGTTACGCTTCTGAAACTTCCGTGGATATCTTGATAATTCCTTCACTCTATACAGTCAACAAATTAATCAACTCATAATAGAATTAAACAATAAATAACAGAATATTCCTGGGATGTCAATGTAGTTATCTGATGCTGCTGCGATTTTTTATCCTGATTTTCTTTGAATTGAGGGCAATGTTCAGATGACTATGTATTATTCGCCTCATCAATAAAACTTCTAATTGCTGAAAATAATAAAATGTATATATGTGTGTGTGCGCGCGCGCCCAAACTTATGGAAAAGTAACCGATAAATATACCCAAACATGAACTAACAGAAGATTCTTGAAATTACAGAGGAACAAAATTTGCACCTAAAATGTCATGATAGGGTATGCATAAACATACACAGGCATCAGTAAATAAAAATTAGAGAAAGGGGGCAGAAAAAGAGAGTGCCTTTGGGATTTGAAGGGTTCAAGTGTCTTTGGAGATTATCAATTCTCGACAGAGCTGGACGCCATTAATGGGCGTTAAACTGCCGCGAAGGAGAATTTGATTCTTCAAACTGAGGGAGTAGAAAAAACTTGTCTCGAATGCCCATGAAACAATCCCTCGTCCAAGGTTTGGATTTTTGGAATAGGATTTTTCATTATCATTATAAAGAACGTACGTTTGAAAAAGAGAAAAAAAGAAAAAAAGATTTTACTGGCAAATTTGGAAACATGTTGTTGCCACATGCAAAACCTATTACACCTGGGTCCCACTGACACGGATAACGGGTGAAAAATACGTTCTCATTTTGGTCAATAATGGTTACCAAACGGACGCTTATTTCTCAAAATTCATTATCAATCACACATTATTTTTCATAAAATAATTTTATGCGTAAATTTAAAATTTCTTACTTCTTTATAACTGCACATTATTCAAACAATTAATATTCCAAAAACGCATTTTTGCAAAAAAATGGACACAAATGGAGGCTTTATATAACTGATAAATATGTAAAATGATTCAAGACAATTATACCAATCTTGGATGAATGTGCATTTGATTTTTACATCTTGGATGAAAATTGCTGGATAGTTTTGTCCAGAATTCCTACACTCTTGTAGCCCAAACTGTCCAAACTTGTTCTTGTATCAAGCCTACAACAAAAATTACATGTAACTGTCGTTGTGTGCCTTCTATGTGGCCTGATTTCCACTGAATCCAAGTATTGAAATCAGCTAGACAGCAAGTTTATAGTTTTGACGATCATCATCAATCCATCAATCAATGTCAATATGATTGCGTCCTCAAATACTACCTCCTGATATTGTCATCAAGTAAGTTAGACATTCGTTCCTAGATCACTTGCCCATCACAAAATTTGCACGTTGCCTACCAAATCCGCGCTAAACATCGAGTATTGTGCACACTTTGACCATTGCATGGAAATGACAAATGTTACGTCCGTAATATATCAAAATTCCCGAAAATGATTCTCACACCAGTCCACTAGAAAACATTGATCATCCCGTGTGAACTGTGATGCATAGTCTAGTTCTCGAGTGGACTAATTACTGGTTAATGGGATCGATCTAACCCATCGAGTTTGATACTTTCACAAAACATGATTTATTTATGCGATTTATGCTATCTCCTACGATCAAGTAACCATACCATATTGTCATCGAAGTGTTCGTCAAAAGTGAATTTGATCTACATCCTTATCTTTTGACCATACGAGTCATCAAATTTTTTTTTCGATTCTTGAGCTCTTGAGCCATCTCTTCGATTTCATTTTCTTAGAGAGAACCTATAACACGTGTATTTAAAATTTTAAAATATCCAAATCGTCTCTTTCTCAATAGATTCAACTTTTAGTATTCGTAATTCTCCATACGTTCTCTCTTTGTAGACTTTTCCGAAAGTGGAAATTACACCACATAAACCCTTTTAATTACATATTACTAATTCAATACTATAATCCTAATTATACTGCAATATACCCCCATATTCGATACGCATTAAAATTTTTATTTTTATTTTTCTATTCATTTTCAACCATACTTTCTTCAATAAAATAATATTTTCCATCACATTAATAACGTTTCCTTCTTTTTCAACCACACATTCTCTATCAATCTACTATTTTATAATACATTCTTCCAAAATAATGTGGCTCAAACACGCCAATAATAGTAAAGTTCAAAAAGTTAAAGTATCTTCACTCCTAAATGATAGTCAAAGTCAATCAATTTACTAATGTAATTAAAAAAAAAAAAAACAAAAACCAAAAAAACGCTTGAGGTCTAAATACCAAACTTCAAAAGATTTGCACCCATTCTGCATCTCAACAAAATGTTGAATGACGTAAACATGGAATTTTTATTCAAGGGAATCTCATTTACGTTTCAGACTTACAGTACTTGAATCCATGGAAGAGGCTTCTTGCATTGTTCACACCTAGTTGGATGAAATGTATCGATATCCTGTGGGTTCTAAATACTTTTAATAATCCCGCACCTGCATCCACATAAATATATCAAGTCACGGTTGTTGTTTTCGTGTTAAATTAAATCATAACTACTATCACTCATTATTGTGATGACCTATTAACTAGCAAATGATGCATCGTCACGGCCATACTTCCATATGCAACGAAAAAAGACAAAAAAGTTCGGAATTGAAACACGTGCAAATCACATTGATACAAACCCAATTTTGGTAGGCTCTCAACATCATTTTGCACTGATCTATTGGATATAGACCCATCAAATTATTACACAATATCATAGTTAACAAAATAATCCAGATGATTCAGTGTCAAATGATGTCTAACGATAGGGAAAGCAATGTTGGTTGTGGCCATCTGCAATATCCATTCTTTAATATACACATCAAGAAATACCCGAAGTCGTAAATGATTGTAGATTTTCAAGGTAGAGAACCAATGGTGGCTGATTTATGATTCAGAAGATGATGAACAGAGCTGAGTTCCATCTCTCATTTTTCTTGTCGAATATCACAGTTTGAATTTGAATTTGCATCATTTTCGCAATTACAATTATGTAGGCCGTATTGTAAGGAGATTCAATTTTCAGTTACAAAAACGATTAAAGAGGAGTTTCAAGAACAATATTTTTGGTGTTTTTTCACCTATAATATAGTTAGTATTATTTGAATTTTTTTTTTTTTTTCGAAGTAGGTATATTCGATTTTTTCCCTTCTCGAAAACACGACCCTTTCTTGCCTCAGCTTTGGTAACACATCCACAAAGAACCCATCTCGAAGTGTTAACATGGCCTTTTTGTTGATTCTTCGATCTCTTTATTCCTCCCGGGCCCAACCCGGTCCGACCCACTGGAAAAATACACTATCTAACACGCAACCGGTAAAATAAAAATCCAGTCACCATCTTCGATTAATCGATTTCTATATCCTAAACGCATTCGCCCTAGGCGCACGTTAGCGCATCCCGCAGTTAAAAAACTATAATCCTCTCTTTAAGCGGCGTCGTTTAAACCCCATAATTCAGGCTGCCGGCTAATCATTTCCCGCAGGTATCCGGCGTGCTCACGATTGTTAACCTGCGCCCTCATTCTAATTTACCAAAACACCCTCGCCCAAATTCCAGGATTCTCCTTCGCTTTTTAAACTTAATAAAAGGTTAGATTTCTGAGATGATTTTAATTAGCTGTCCTCTGTTTTAATCACTTTGCCGTTTTCACTTGAATTGAGTTTGTTTAGTGGGTTCTGAGTCGAGTATACGATCCAGATGTTTTGCTGCTAAATTTTATGATTATCGGAATTAGATTTTAACGGGCAGCATGTAGTTGTGTATGTCTAAAACTTTTTTGAATTCTTTATTGTTTGGAATTGGATTATCTTTTTGGGTTTATTTAAATTTCTGAATGCTGTTGCATTTTATTTCATTCCAGAGCTTATTCGGAGGGATTTTTTTCGAGAATTTAATACGGACCCCTTTTTGCCTTCTATTGGTTCGTTGCGTTACTGCTTTCTTCGCGAGACAATTTAAACAAGAATTCCATGTGAAGTAAAGGCATGGCTTATTTTAGGAATTTTTTAAATGGAACTCCGGAGCAGAGTGCATTGGACGAGACAAAAGATTCACAACAGGTGAGTATGAATAGATACAGAACACATGGAAATGCAGGGAGCTATAATGGTGAAAAGGTTGATGCCAGTTCGACTAATAATAATGGAGAAGACTGTGATAATATTAGGCTGGATAACACACAGCAGCATTCAGCGGGGAGAACAGCTGTAGCTGGGAAATGGGGTTCGAGTTTATGGAAGGATCTACTGCCCATGGATTCTCGTGGAAGGTCTGAGCCCAGGGAGGAGTTTAAGAATGGTTCTGAATATAAAGGGTCTGAAGCAGAGGAGGATTCTGATGGTGCAGAGGATAAGGTAGAATCTGAGAATGATGACATTAGGCTGAAAGAAGTGTTTGGCGAGGGTGTTCATGCTGATGAAATGTTGTCTGACGAGTATTATGAGCAGGATGGTGGTGATCAGAGCGAGTCACTGAATCATCATCGAGTGCAACACTCAATTGGGTTTAGTTCAAAGCCACCCCACAGGCCTGTCGCTCGCATCAATACTTTAAAGAAGTCGAAGGGTCCAAAAGCTGACCAATATGATGAACACGATACTGATTACGAGGATGATGACGAAGATGGTAATTGCTGTTTTCTTCTGTTCCTAAATTATCTTCTGAAAATTGCAATTTTGTTTTATTAGATTTCATTTAAAAGATCCGTTTGTTATTTAATGTGGCAATATAAAATGCTGTATATTTGCATGCTTGCAGAGGATGATACTGATGATGCTGACTTTGATCCTGATTATGGTGCTACAAGCATGTGCAGGGGAAGCAAGGTTATTTTCCAATCACCTATTTATTAATATTCTTGTGTTTTTTTACCGTGGAATATCTGTGTATATTAATTATATATGTATTGCATTTATTAGAAGTTATTTTTTTGACACTTGCATTTCCTTAGTTTGTCATTTGCAATAGCTTTAACATTGCTGATTGCTGTCCTCTTAACATTGTTTTGGACGTTTCTATGCAGGTTAGTTTAGCTTTATATGCTTCTTTCTTGTTATATAAATTGAAGAAGCAAATATATGTAATATATCTCGAGTTTCAACGGTAGGAAAACATTTATTTCTCAGATCTAAGATCAGAACTAACACACAACTCAAGTGGGAAAATTTTGGGTAAATAATTTTACACTGAGGATGCATGAGTTATGGGCGTGTGATTATATTAAGCTGCTATACATATCCTTGACTGTTGCTTTAGAATGCACACGCTCTTGAAAAAACTTTTTCTTTTACGCATGGGGTTCAACTTTTGCATTTTTTAATGATTATGGTTGTAACTGATAAGAGTGTGATGGGGATTATGGGAGATTGCCAGATAATCTAACCCCCCACCCTCACCCATGGTTTCCCCTTCATCTTTGAATATGATCTGCATTGCTTTAGTTTCTTTGACATATGAGTACGTCAAAAGAATCAAAGCTATAGTTCTTTTCAACACATGCTTTGTAAGGCACGATCCTTGAGAATTTTATCCATAATTATGATCCTGCAGAAGTGAATAATGGTTTAATCGACTATTTATACTCTGGAAAATATAATATATGTTATCTGTGTAGGAGATCTGAGAATTGACATCATCATCAAGCAATAGAAATCGTGAGAATGGAGTGAAATTCATATGTTTTGGTTATGTTCGAAGGTTTTTATCAAATATGCTTATAGATGTTTATTACATAGTTAGGTGCCTGTAAACACCCCATGTTTAGTGCTTCTCTCTGT
>CAIGRH010129570.1:0-13569 GCA_903798295.1 Fraxinus nigra | reverse complement strand
CCCCCCCCCCCCCCCCCCCTCACAACCCTATCCATATATATATAAACACGCTCCTGCATGCACAGACCTTTTCCATGTGACACCTTGCGTTCCTTTAAACATTTTTGTCCTGGTTTTCTGATTACTGAACTTGTCAAGAGGATGTGGACCCCTTTGTGAAGGTGTAGTTATCTTCATCGTGCTTATATTTAGGGGAAGAGATTTGAGATTTTTCCCATTTTCATTGTATAAAGTGCAAACTTATATGGAATAGTTTTTCCTTCCGCTGCAGGATAACGAGGAAGCATGGGATGGGGAAGACTTGGATGATGATGTTGAGAATTCTGAGCTGAGTATTTCTGATGAAAATGATGCTTGCTATAAGAAAGGTAGAGTTCGGCACCGGGGTAAGAGTGGGAGTAACTTGAAGTCTGCCAGAGAGCCTAAATCACTCGTACCACACACACGGCGAAAGAGAGGCAGAACCTTGTTTGAAGAAGAAGAAGAATTGTCTGCAGAGGACATGGAAAATGATAGTGATGAGGATTTCAAGAGTAAAAGAAGGAAAGATGCACCAGTTCACAGGAAGAATGTTGGTTGGTCTGCTTCTGTTAATGTTTCTGGTAGGAACAATGAACTTCGAACTTCTGGCCGTTCAGTCCGTAAAGTATCATATGTAGAGAGCGATGAAAGTGAAGATCTTGATGAAGGCAAGAAAAAGAAGAACCTAAAGGTGTAGTTATGTCATTGAATTTATGTTTTTGACTCATTAAATTTGGTTTCTATTAATGATTGTGCAATTAATATCACTCTTTCCTTCTTTTCTTTTATTTGATGCTGTATCAGAAATCTTTCTCTGACTCTGCGTTAGTGGAAGGACTATTTTTGAACACTTGAGTAGTATATTGATACACATTAGTGAACAAACATGGACAAGCACTTCTTGTACGTTGTGCCCTAGTGTTAGAATCTTTTTAATTAGTCTAGTTGCTTCTCTGCTGTCTATAAAAGCATTATGTGCTAGTGCATTTGTATGCGAGCGGGGTCGTTTTTCCATGTGTTTTAGGATTGCATGCATAGTTCTTGTTTTTGACCTTTTCTTATTTGAACATTTGAATTACATGTTCTGTTCTAGATGATTTTTAACTAATTTGTTGTTTATAATTACTTCTGTTGAGAAGGAGGAGGTTGAAGAGGAAGATGGTGATGCAATTGAAAAAGTACTGTGGCATCAACCAAAGGGCATGGCTGAAGAAGCTTTAAGGAATAATAAATCGCTGGAGCCCATGCTGTTAAGCTATTTGTTTGACTCAGAACCAGATTGGAATGAGATGGAGTTTTTAATAAAATGGAAAGCCCAGTCACATTTGCACTGTCAATGGAAATCACTATCTGAGTTGCAGAATGTAAAGTTTTCAAATGCTGTTGTTACAATTGATATTATCTATCTTATTTCATATATATAGATATAATTTTGATGGGATTCTATATATTAAAGCATTGCATTATATTGAAAGTTCCTTTATCTTCTTTCGTTGTTGGCTGAAGCATGTCTCCTCTGGAAATTTCAGCTTAGTGGTTTTAAGAAAGTTTTGAATTACACCAAAAAAGTAACTGAAGACGTCAAGTATCGGAGAGCAGTATCTCGCGAGGAGGTAATCCCAACATTACTGTATACTCAATCTTCAGTATTCTTGTTTGAGATCTTATTGAATTTAGGGTCTGTTTGATTGCATTTATTTTCCATGGAAAATGGCATTTATTTTCCATGGAAAATGTTGACATTTTCCATCCAAATTCCTACCTTAGATGGTTTGATTGCTATTTTTTTCCATTGAAAATATTTTCCAACTTTTGAAAATATGCCTAATTTTCCTTGATTTTTAAGGAAAACATTTTCTATGGGGGAATAGGTTTTTGTAGTCCTCAAAAGAAGGAAAACATTTTCTTTTCTAGGAGATATTTTCCATGTCAATCAGATATACACTCTTAAAAGATTTATTTGAAAAAGATGCAATTTCTTCTTAAGTCCCTGTTTGACCCACATTATTTTTTTCATTCTCATTCTTCTACTCATTTTCAACCACAAATTCTTAAATAAAATAATATTTTCCATCACATCAATAACTTTTCCTTCTTTTTCTGTTCCTTCTTTTTCAACTACATATTCATCATCACAATACTTCAAAAAAATGCATTCTCTCATTTTAATATGCACCAAACACACTAAGTATACACATGTACAATATTTAGATGACTGATATGGATGCATTTTATTATATTAATCTAGTTGTAAAAGTGCTTAAGTTGAACTAAGCACTTAAAAATGTATGGTTGACGGTTTACAACATGCTTATATCGGAGACGGTTTGAAATGGTTCGTTTTTATAGTTGGAAGAGAACATTTAATTGATTAGTGAGTTTAGTTAGAGCCTAAATGCTATTGTGAGCTAAGCGTCAGCATTGAACTACCCTTATCCCATTGAAATTCCGAACAACAGCCCTAGCTAACATTGACATCTTACTGAAGTGGATCAAGCCCGCAGTTCTAGAGGATGCTAAAATTTATTTGCTGCATTTTGAGGTGTTTTGTCATTGTCAAGTTTCAAGGTTGTATGTTTACCTTCAGAAAGTACCTTTCAAATCTTTGTTTTACCTTTCAAATTGTGGCAGAAATTTTAATATTTGCTAGTTTTGAGCTGTTTGCTTTTCAAAGATTGCAAGGATGAGGTTTGAATTTATTTGGTTTAACTGATTACGGTTTTATAGGATCTTTTTTTCTTCACGCTGTTGCTTTTCTTTCTTCCATCTGGTGGGGCTCATTTGAAGTGTGCTTTTCTTGAACCCTCGTGTTTGATTAATGGGGATATTTTCTGTTACATTGTTTATTTGCCACGTGGAGTGCTTGTTTGGTAGAAATTATAATGGAGTTGTAACGAAAAGGAGTACTGGGTCTCATAAAATGTATGAATTATAAGTAGCTAGTAGTTGTGGATGTGTAGTTAAAATTAATGTTTGACTTTGACTTTGAATTATATTGAGATTTTAGTTTTTCCTGAATAAGCACGGACTTTGTGCATGTGTGTCTTGCTCTAACTATGCACACTGTAGACTATGTTATTTCACCGTTAAGAATTGAAGAATAATAGTTCTATAGATTAATCTGTTTTGTTAAAGGTTTTTTGGAGAAATAGAATTTAGTTGAGATGATTTTTCATTCTAAGATATGAGGGACCATATGTACCTGTGATCATATATTTTGTAATGACTACTTTATGATTACAACTTCTACAGGTATAGTCACATTTGAATTTTCCATGGATTAACTTTGTTTGAGAGTTGAAAACTTGAAAGTGCTTACCAGATTGAGAGCTGTGTTGTCAATTTTTTTCTTTGGCATTAGAGCTCTACTTTCTCTATTTGTTTTTGATAGCTTAATTATCGTATCCATCATTTTAACTTTCATTTTGCTTTTTTATGGATAAGATTGAGGTCAATGATGTGAGCAAGGAAATGGACCTGGATATCATCAAACAAAATAGTAAGGTAAGTTCAGCTGTACCACCACCCCTCTAGAGGTTATCTTGTACACCTATTATAATGCCTTCTGTGATGGGTTTTGGTGAATGTGTATTCAGGTGGAAAGAATTATCGCAGACAGACTCAAGAAAGATGGTCTGGGTGATGTTGTACCAGAATACTTAGTCAAGTGGCAAGGACTCTCTTACGCTGAAGCTACTTGGTAATGAAGATATGCTATTCATTTTAGATTTTGTGATCTACTGCTGTATTTAGTTTGCTATGTAGCTTGCTCTTGTTTCACCGATTTACGATGACAGTGAAATCATTTTGCAACAAGAGCTTAAAGGTGAATTGTGCTTGTGTTGTTGTAGGGAGAGGGACATTGATATTGCATTTGCCCTAGATGCTATAGATGACTACAAGGTATCACTTCATATAATTCTTAATGGTTTTATGAAGCACCTTCTTGACGATCTTCATTTCCATATTGTCAATTGCATGGTACCAGCGTCTGTCAAACATGAATTAGATGTATAGTAAGTGGCTTTTAGTCAAAACTTGATATCATCTCTGAAGAATGGTTTGTATCAGAACTTTATGTCAATCCACTTCTGGAATTACTATTGTATTTCAGAAATGTTGGCATGTAGACTTCCTTTTTTTTTTCAAGCACTGTCAGTTTTTAAAGAACTAGTGAGAACTGATTTTTCGAAGCTAGAAGTGAATATAATTACGATACCTTTATATTTTTGTTGCCAGTATATATATTTGTCTGTTTGAAGTTTGAACAGTTATCTATCTAGTTAGATTCCCTTGGCCACTTAAATGTCATGCATTACCACCAAGTTGGCTTGTTCAAAAGCATCCATGAATAGGTAATATCACTTGGAAATCTAGACAACACCTATTCAATTGCGAGCAAAAGGTGAAGTGAGGTTCTGAAGAAAAGGCACCAAATCTCTTTTTTATCTGCTTTCCGCCCTTCCTCTTCTTTCAATCAAGCTTCTAGGGTCATTGTGTTTGCTTGCCATCTTTGAGTTTGAAACCTTAACAGGTGGTCAGTAATTAGCCAAAGGAGTTGAGAATGATTTGAAGTCACGAAATGGTACCGAACTTAATTCACACGTATTCTCACCTACTGATATGAAATGATCATTGAATCAAATCATAAGTACTTTGCCCTATCTGCTTGGAGAGATAGTTGTTATGAGTTTCTCACTTTCATGATTATTGGTTTTCCTTTTGTAATGATTGATACTCTAAAAAGAAGATGCAAAGAAGGTACTGATGGCGTTGGAATGCGGGGTTCCTTGATCACAGCTGAGCTAACTGTAGTGGAAGTCGTCTTTTTGGTTCTCTGTTCTTTCCCTTCTAAGATTCGAAGATATTTTGTTTTCGGTCCTTGTTATTATTTTCGCTCACGGCTAGTGGAACTCTTGGAAGAAATTCATCTTCCCTTCCAGATCAAGGATTGGAATCAAAAGTCATTCCATAACAGATTATAGATTCTTGACCATCCTTTGGCTTCCACTCCAGCTGGTAGATGGGCTGGACATATGAATGGATGACAAGTTCACCGTATAACCTTAGTCTTTCCTTCCCATAAGATTTCTAGCATTGGTTTACGTCTGTGTGTGGCTTTCAAACATCCTTTTCTATGCATGATGACAGATAAAGAGATGGAAGCAGAACACCTCTCTTTATTTTCTTGGAGGGAGGATTGTAATTTCTTTGCTTTGGTTAAACAAGGTGTTTTTTCGAAATGATATTTGAATCAATTCATTGAAAAATATTTCCTACCCTGAAGTAATTCCAACTGCCAACAAACAGTTAAGGAAGGAAAACATTTATTTTGGAACAAAGAGATTATATAAACGTCTCTCTATGGATTTCATGTGCTATATCTGAACATCAAATTTTGGGTTCATATTAGTTTTGTTGGCTTATTTGCTCCATTGGTATGAAACTTCTACTCACATAATGGCAGATTCATTTGTAATAATGTTCTGAGGTTTTATTTTTGGTTTTTATAGATATTGAAAATGTATCTCTAAGTACTCGTATGTAAGCAGGTTCGAGAGGCTGCAATGATGGTGCAAGGTAGATCAGTGGATTTCCAGCGCAAAAAGAGCAAAGGTTTTTGATTCTGATAATTTATCTCTTTATGTATTCATACTTTTCGGAATCGATGTCTCTGTTTAGGAATTTTGATTTTTGAATTGTTTGTTTTCTCTTGGTTGGTTGATTTTTGATATCTTTCTTTTAGAATGAGTATCTTTTGGAAGCAAATAGCAATCTGGCGGTTTCAATTGCTGGTTTATGATACATGACTTGGACATTTTGGGTTTGGAACTCTGGTTGTTTGAGTTGGTGGCAAGGCATAAGGATCTTTTGCGAAGTGGGTATTCAGCCAGAGAAGAGGCTTGTGAGTGTTTAATTATAGTTGGAAGGTGGCGGTGTTGATGCTGATCGATTGGGAAACAATCAGGGAAGAGAGGAAAACATTGTGAGATAACGATTTCCGTTAAAGTTAGTTTGGGGAAATTAAGTTCAATGTTTGTGGAAATGGATTACATTTTGAAACTGCCCAAATTGGAAAGGAAAAAATTAATGCTTCTTCCTGCGCCACAAAAGGAAAAAGAACCATTTGTTTAAAAGTTTTTCATGGATGCTTGTGCTCTTTCTTACCTTCACTATTGTTTCTTTAAAATGAAATTGCGCTTTTGATATGGTTTCTTGTCAGTTTGAAGTCTGAACTATTTTTCTCCGTAGTAAAACTTTTTACTTTCTCAGGAAGTTTGAGGAAGCTTGATGAGCAGCCTGAGTGGTTAAGGGGGGGAAATCTTCGAGATTACCAGCTTGAAGGCTTGAACTTTCTTGTTAATAGGTGCGGACTGGTTCTTGGGTTGTAGTTCAATACTCTGAATTCATTCTACTTTTTGGTTTATTGGAATACAAAGTTGTGCTGATCAGTGCCCCTTTTGCAGTGCAGCTGGAGAAATGATACAAATGTAATATTAGCGGATGAAATGGGTCTTGGTAAAACTATTCAGTCAGTTTCAATGCTTGGTTTTCTGCTGGTACTTAATTCTGCTTTATCTGGTCAACTGTGAATTTTTTTTTTCAGTGCTTTGATATTTATTCACTTATTACCTTTCCACAGAATGCTCAGCAAATTCAAGGTCCTTTTCTTGTTGTTGTCCCATTATCCACTTTGTCAAATTGGGCGAAAGAATTTAAAAAGTGGTTGCCTAACATGAATGTTATTATATATGTTGGAACTCGTGCAAGCCGTGAGGTAGTTAATTTTTTCTCTTAAGGTTTTTCTTTTGGAGAATGGGATGTTGTGTTATTGATCTTTGTTTTTCATCTTTTGATCTAACTAAAGAGGGTGATTCTCCTTCCTTTTGTATCTATTCTGCTAAGTCTTTCAATGTTAAGCTTAATCTTCATTTTTTGAATTCAGTTTTCTTTGGAATATATTCAATCTCCTTTCCTCCTTTTTCTTTTTCTTTTTCTAATACTCTATATCCAAATTCAGATCTGTCAGCAGTACGAATTTTACAATGATAAAAAAGTGGGCAGGAGTATTAAATTCGATACCCTGCTGACTACATACGAGGTTCTGCTGAAGAACAAGACAGTTTTGTCGAAAATTAAGTGGAACTATCTTATGGTTGATGAAGCACACAGGTTAAAGAACAGCGAAGCCTCTTTGTATACAACATTATTGGTAACATGAATTTTTCCTGAATGTATTGGTCTGGCTCATGTATTGTACTTGTTCTGTTTATGGATGATTACTTTGTTTCCTCAGGAATTCAGCACAAAGAACAAATTGCTTATTACTGGAACTCCCTTGCAGAACAGTGTTGAAGAGCTGTGGTAATGAACTATTTTTGTTATTAAGGCCCCGTTTGATCTACCTTTTTAAAAAATGCATTCTTTCAATACTCATTTTCAGCCACACAATCTTCAATAAAATAATATTACACACAAATCTAAAACTTTTCTTTCTTTTTTAACTGCATATTTTCCATCACATCACTATTTAAAATACATTCTTCCCTCAATAATGTACATAAAACAGGGGCTAAGATATGCTGTTTAGTGTTTAACCATCACTTGAAGTTGATTGTCCCTAGAGTAATTTCTAGACTGGATTTAAATTTTTTAGTTGAAGCATCTCTCTGTCATTAAGCTGGAAAATGTTTTTCAGAATCCTATTTTAATTTATTAGAAAACTACTATTACATGTTATTTTTAGCAATTTTTGATCGTCCGTCTGTTGAGATGCTCTCTACTCTTCCTCTTCTTTCTCCTCCTATGACATTTCATTTTGGTTCTTTTGGTTTTCCTATCTATATGTTTATGTTTGATTGTATCTTCATCTATATGTGGCCTGCTGGCGGTTTATGTTAGTTTGTATCTAAAAAATTGCAGGGCTTTACTTCACTTTCTTGATCCTGACAAGTTCAAGAGCAAGGAAGACTTTGTTCAGAAGTACAAGAATCTTAGTATGTTCAATGAGATGGAGGTACAATTCTTTTGATATAGTTTGGGTTCTCCTCATAGATATGTTTTATACTTGGATACTAAAATTTGTGTTTTTTACTTCATAGCTTGCTAATCTTCATATGGAATTGAGACCTCACATTCTTCGAAGAGTCATAAAAGATGTAGAGAAGTCCTTGCCTCCAAAGATTGAGCGTATCCTTAGGGTTGAGATGTCACCATTGCAGAAACAGTAAATGCTTTTTCCAGGATTTAGATTGTTCATTTTTTCAATATTAACTAATTTTTACTTTCATAAATGAGTTTTTGAAATGAAATTTAATCAGGTATTATAAATGGATATTGGAACGCAACTTCCAGGATCTGAACAAAGGAGTCCGTGGGAATCAGGTTAGTATTTGACTGGATTTTATTAGCTCTGGTAGCTGAGATGTATCACTTCAATACTGTAAAGAAGAGGGCTGAATGGTACCGTTACTTTGTTGGCCTCTATCTGGCTTTCTCTCTCCTTCCCATCCTTTCACTCTTCCCCTTTGTCTTTCTCAGGGATGAGAAATTATTGATACTGCACCTTGAATGTCATAGTGCCATCAATTGCAGTTGGCACATTTCCATTGGTTTATTTATATTGTGGTTGCCTAATTACTCTATGGTTATTCATTCTCATAAAGAGTACAAGTGATGAAACTTATGACAGTTGTCGCAAAAACTATGCAGGTTTCTCTTTTAAATATTGTGGTGGAGTTGAAGAAATGTTGCAATCATCCATTTTTATTTGAAAGTGCAGACCATGGTTATGGTGGGGATGCAAACTTTCTGGGGAGCACTAAGCTGGAGCGAATAATAGTAAGCAGTGGGAAGCTGGTGATACTTGATAAGCTGCTGGACAGATTGCATGAGACAAATCACCGTGTATTGATATTTTCTCAGGTAACAGTTTTCATTACCTGTGCTCTATGCCTACCAGGAAGTATCAGCATTTTGATGCGATAGACTGAGATCCATAAAATTGATTCCCCAAGTGTTCAGCATTGTTGTCGAAAGTGTGCAGTATGCATGTAAACTGATAATATTAAATTACTTTTATGTTGCTTTACTATTGGCAGGGTTATATGACTGATGTTTGCTAAATTTAATGAAAGTTCCTGTAATTCTGCAATTTATTGAATTTATTCTGCATTTACGGACACTTTTTTTGTTTTGGTGAAAGCATACACCTGATTCTGTGCACAAGCCTCAGAAGGCTCTGGGCCTTCTGATGGCTCATTGAGCTTTGTGCAAGTAGTTATGGCGTTTGGCTGGTGCTCAGATGACTTTGAATATGACGAGGATGACCTTGAACTAGATGAGAAATCAGCCATATTTGTCACGCTGTATGGGATTGGACCTGGAAAGATTAAAAAGGACAATTTTTCTTGTGGACTGCACCGTTGCCATTTAAAATTGAAGGCAAGTGATGGTTGCATGTCACTCTTCCTGGATTGGGGCTATTTACCGGAGATTTAGCCTCCCCCAAACAGGAGGGGAAAAAATGAATTTCTAAAGGTCCAAAATGGCCTAGCCACTGCTGGTTTGTTGATTGAATTCGAAAATGGAAAACATACCCATATTGTGTACTTTCTTTATCCAATTATTGATGCTTGATACTTTTAAAAATATTTATTATTGGGGAGTAGAAATATGATCTTGGGATGTGGGCTGAAGTTGGATTCTGAGGGTTGTAAACTTGGAACGCTAATCATTAAGGCTTTTGCATGTGGCCATTTATTTCGCTAATAGCGTAGTTGCTATTTTGAAGCTAGACGGTTTCCTTGTGAGAGAGGAATTTTTCCTGGCCCTTTTGAGATCATATTCTAGTTCCCGCTCTTTGGATATAAGCACTATCAATTGACCTATAATCTTATAATGCAGATGGTTAGGATGTTGGATATACTGGCAGAATATTTGTCTTTCAAAGGCTTCCAATTTCAGAGACTCGATGGCAGTACAAAGTCTGAGTTGCGCCAGCAGGCTATGGACCATTTTAATGCTCCTGGTAGTGAGGATTTCTGTTTTCTTCTTTCAACACGTGCTGGAGGCTTGGGTATCAATCTTGCAACTGCAGACACAGTAATTATATTTGATTCAGATTGGAATCCACAAAATGATTTACAGGTTTTGACGGATGATTCTTATTGCTCTCTTGCACAACACACTATCTTTGCGCTATATTAATGCTGTAGTATTGTATAATGTTTATTTTGTGTTGTTGGACTAGGCAATGAGTCGGGCTCATAGAATTGGACAACAAGAAGTAGTTAACATCTACCGATTTGTTACTAGCAAGAGTGTTGAGGAAGATATCTTGGAGCGAGCTAAGAAGAAGATGGTATACAACTGAGAGTTGTTGCTTGTCCTTGATTATAAACTTGTTATTCATGTGTAAAGCATCATAAAAATTTTAGGTTTTCTTCTATGCATGCTGTACTTGGTGTCGATGTGTAGGATTTTTAAACTAAATTCTAATTTGTGTCATTTTTTTTTTCAGGTTCTGGACCATCTTGTTATTCAGAAACTAAATGCTGAGGGCAGGTTGGAGAAAAAGGAAGCGAAAAAAGGAAGTTTATTTGATAAAGTATATGAAATAAACCACTGTTTTTGGTTTGATCTTTTTATCAAGAATCTCATCTTTTTCCTGCGCATCTAGTGTGCTGACCTTTGTGTTCCAAACTCCTTCATTATAAATAAAGTTTTGAACTGTTTCGACCATTGTCCTAATTTTTACTTTCTTCCAATATAGAATGAGCTTTCAGCAATCCTGAGGTTTGGGGCGGAGGAACTTTTTAAGGAAGACAAAAATGATGAGGAGAGCAAGAAAAGGCTCCTCAGTATGGATATTGATGAAATTCTTGAAAGAGCTGAGAAAGTTGAAGAGAAAGTATCTGACAGAGAGCAAGAACATGAATTGTTGGGTGCTTTTAAGGCAAGTATATAATAACTCAGTTTTTGAATGGTAGATTGGATGTTTCATCTTCCAAATTTTGTAGTCTATGTTCTTGCTCAAATGTACAAGAGGGCCCTCTTTCTCCTCTATGCATCTGTCTTTCTTTCCTCCATCTATTGAACTGGGTTGTTCGTCAATTTGATGCATCACTGTTGTGCCAGGCAAGTTTTCCAATTATCATTCATATGAACTGTATTATTTTGTCACCATATACAGGTGGCAAACTTCGGCAGTGCTGAAGATGATGGGACTTTCTGGAGCCGCATGATTAAGCCAGAAGCTATTGCCCAAGCTGAAGTATGCAATCAATTCTGATGGATGCAACTTCTTATAAATTTTTTTCAGAGTGATCAGTTCTTATTGTATTCTTTTCGTCTTCTAGGAAGCTATAGCTCCACGAGCTGCTAGGAATATTAAAAGTTATGCAGAGGTCAACCCACCTGAGAATGTCAATAAAAGGAAAAAGAAGGGGGCTGAGTCTCAGGAAAGATTTTCAAGGCGTCGCAAGGGTGATTCTGGGTATTCTCTGCCCGTGATTGAGGGTGCTACTGCTCAAGTGAGGGGATGGTCCTATGGGAATTTACCAAAGAGAGACGCAACACATTTCATCCGTGCGGTAATGCTAGCTTAATTATGCAGCTTTGTCATATTATGTGTTTGGACTTTGGTGTTAGTGTGTTATCTTGGTGCAAATATTTTACTAAGCTCATAATAGAGAATAAATCCAATGTCACTTGGTAGTTTCTTGGGAGAATCGATATCAGTGGTTTATTGAATTTAAGATTCCATTTGTTCACACCTTTTTATGCTTCCTGGCTATTCCTTTATTTCCATTTACTTTTCCTTTCCCTTGCTCAAGTGTGAGTGGTAGGGTTTGGAGGTCAAGTTTTAGATTTTCTTAGAGGTGATGGTTTGATAGAAGATAAGATGCTTTCTTTAAGTGCCATATGTTTTAGTGCGTGTTAACCAATAATCACTTTCTAAATCACGAATTTCTCTCTTTTTTGGTGTAGAAGAATTGTTTTGGTTAGTTTTCCAATGTTGCTACTTATGTTGATTTATTTCTTCCAGACAATTATGAAAGTAACATCTGTTCAAGGGAGGAACAGAAATGTACAAAGAAAGAGGAGAAGCTTTCTCTATAGCTAAAATTAGGAAGAAAACCGCATTTGCTTGTTGATATATCATTCAAGTTTCTTTCTAAACTGATTAAAGATCTTCAATAATGTCCAGTTGCTTTAGGCTAAAGAGAACCTAAGTTTTTGACATCTTTATCTTGCTTTTAGACATCTTATTGTTTCCCATCTTAATGCTTCACTTTCTTTCTGCTAAAATCTGGGGAATGCATGGGCTTTACTGGCTTAAAGAGCCACATTGATTTTAAGAGGAATTGGATTATAAACCTTTCTAGTCGGTTTTCTACTCTCTTGAGCACTCCCTTCTAATAATAGCAAGATATTGTTATGAATAATGTTGACCTTTGTACCTCCAACATGTCCATGCAATCTAGATTCCTGCACACTTGGACAAACTGTTAGCCACACATGACTTTCTTCGGTGGTAGCGGGGTTAGCCCCGCCCACTTCGATGGTCCAATCAATTGGGGGAATAAACGTACAAGTGTGGAAGGGCTTTAGACGCGAGCCTCCAATGTAAAAAGGGGGGTTGGCCTTGGGGTGTATAACGGAAATAAAATAATAAGAGAGTAAGGTTATAAATTGAGAGCATAAATTTGCATTATTCTGGGATGACACTTAGTGAGCTTTTATAGTAGGAGAAGGTGAATAAGAGTCATTGGATGAAGAGATGCGTAGCCTCATCCGTGTGGTTGGTGCCTCTTGTCGGAGACGTCAAACAATCATAAACATTAAATGTTAATACCATTTTATTGTCCATAATACCTAGATTGTGGCTTTAGACTTGACGCGATTAGCTGAAAAGGGTGGTGGCGACAGTGAATTGTCACATCAATCACATATCAAGGATTGCCAAAAAGATCTTGCACCGAGCTCCTTCTGCAGTCTCCCCCTTTGTGCGGGTCCGGTTCTTTCCAACGAGGTCGACACAATCCAATGGGTTCGGCATCTCCACCTTGGTTCGGCATCTCCACCTTGGTTCAGTCTCTTCATGGGTTTCAGTCAAACTGCCTCGTGGCAGTTTGACGTGGAGTGTGGGCCTAGGTTTGCTTGCTATGTAGGATTCGTGGAGCCTTATATTGTGGGTCGTAACAAATTACACCAGTTTGTTTTTAGAAATTCTCGAGAATAGTTTGACAGTTAGCTGATGATATGACTTTATGGACTAGTTTTGTTAAACATGAACTGAGACATAAAATGAGACTAGTTAGTCTAGTTTGTATACACATTAATGTTTGATTGCTACTAGACCTGCATTAATTGTTTGACTAAATAATAGATATTGTTGTTAATTCTCTAATGCAACAACTTTGTTATCATATCAGTTCATTCTGTTATTAATTCATATAAAAATTGCATATACATATCGTAGTCTGCTATTCTATGATGCACCGACACGGACACGCGTGTCTGACACGATACGTGTCGGATACG
>CAIGRH010129556.1:0-10439 GCA_903798295.1 Fraxinus nigra | reverse complement strand
GTCAAGTCGGTAAAACATTATGTAAAATTTTATGTACAACTAGATTTATCCTTCGATTAAAAACATGGTTAGTAAAGTTATGAAATTTCATATTAATAATTCAAATTTATCGACAATGTTAAATGGTAAAAGTATTTACTTTTTATTTCAATTTAAAATGAAGATTATGAATCCATTGAGTTTTCCAACTAAATATCCGATATGAATGATGACAATCTAATGCAATAAAATAGTCTTCTACATCACACATCACTCAACCTGTTTTTCTAATACGAAATAAAAACACATCAGCTATGTATTCTCTCCTTTTCTCCCGAAAGACAAAATATTTAACTCCTTTCGAAGTAGAATCAACCACCACCCTTCCATTCGACCACCGTGATTGCTAATTTGTGATGAAGCTAGATCTAAGTCGAGCCCAATAAATAATAAGGGCGTGTTCAGTCGTTGTTAAAATCCAATTAAAATTAAAAATATAGTCGTTGTTGAGTCCCGCTTGTTTAATAAAAATCAACAATAGCGGCTAGTTTTTCAATTTTAATACGCTTTTAATCTCTACTGAACACGCCCTAAATAAACTTATTGAAAATGAAGATTATAACGCAAAACTAGAATATGTGTTTGAGCCACATTATTTTAGAAGAATGTATTCTGGAATAGTAGATCGATGGATAAATATGTGGTTGAAAAAAAGGAAAAATTATTGATGTGATGTAAAATATTATTTTATTGAAGAATGTGTAGTTAAAAATGAGTAGAAGAGTGATAATAAAAATTTTAACTTAGATCAAACAGAGGCTAAGACTAACTAAAAGAGATAAAAGCAAGTTACAAAAAGATTCAACGTAAATGAAAGTTCAACTCCATTCTGTTTTTTTTTTTTCCCAAAAAATTCTAACCTATGCAGGAAAAGGAAAATATTGTGGCTTTACAAGCTTGTGAACTCCAAATGCTGGCTAGACATTCTACATAGCTAAGTAATTACTCCCTGCATAAAAAAAAAAGTTTATAAAGCTAACAAAATTAATCAGTTCTATGAAGATTGTGTCGTCGAGTTATTTTCCTCAGCCGGTGGTTGAGCTGAAGTTACATCTGCTGGTACACTATTTACTTTTGGAGGTGGACTGTACTTTTTAAGCAGACTATCTTTGTTTTCTTTCCACCATTCTTCTGCCTGCTGCTCGGCAAACCTCCGCTTGCTGTAGAAATGCAGGAATTAGTAATGGTAAGTATTAAAATCGTCAAGTGCAAAAATGCTGCAGTAAACTGGAATCTTGGTTTTTATGTGTTCAATGAGAGAACAGATGCACAAACAAAGTGTATACAGAACAACATTATTCAGATGAACATAGTTCTCTTACTGTTTAAAACTTGCTAACTGGAAATAGGAAAAAAATATCGTGTAAAGTACCTGAACCTAACCCTCTTGAATATCTTGGTTCCATCTGCAAGTAGAATGAGTGTAACATAAACACCTGGTTCAAATTGTTCAATTACTTCCTTTCGTCCTTCACTTCTAGCAGCTTCAGGCGTCCCAGAGACACCTTCCGTACTTGGTTGATTTACACCTTTTGTGTCAGAAACTGACAATCCATTGCTTCCGTGTGGAGTTCCGTCAACACCCTGTGACGTGTCCTGAACTCCTGCAGCATCGTTCTGATCTTCCGATGTCGACTCTGGTGGCATAGCTGAACTATCTTCAGATGCTTGAATTTGAACGGTGTCAAGAAAAGATTTGATTTGAGAATGCATCGCTTTAAATGATTCACTCTCACAAATCTCTGGAGGCATTTTCTCCGTAATTTCTTTTAACTGAAAAGTAGACAAACGATGATATTTGTTTATTAGTGCAATGTAAGTCCATTACAGGAGTAAAAGCCACGCAAACTTGCATCTTGCCAATTTTCTCTAGTCAGAATAAATGACGTGTGGATGTTGGAAACATTAGAATAAACTGAGATAAGTGAAAGTCGAAGTTTTCTGCCTAGACCTTGTGGTGTGATTCGGGTATACGAGTGTTCAAAAAGTTACAAACACACATGTACAAATCCATAAGTTGAACAATAAGATAAAATATTTTATTTGGGCATTAGATGCTCGTGTCAGAGATTAATGCATGTTATTGCAAGCCAAGATGTGTTCAAGCTACAGTTAGCTTCACTTTATAAAGGTTTTTGGAAAACTTTGATAGGTAATTTTTGCAGATCGATTTCCTCGGAAATGAAGTTACTACATTTAGATGCTCAATAAGGACGTTTCACAATGTAGTTCCTCTTTTCCTTTCTTGTGTAAATATGTCACATTTGCAAAAATGGATGAGCATATATGGAACAACTGTATTACTTGTACTGTGATGATCTTGACGGTTTGCATTGCAACTTTACATCTGGAAGATCTGTCTGCAGCCAATGAAGCAGCTTCTTGGGCAGTCTTCTTCAACTTCAGAATTTCCATGTCTTGGACCTCACTTTTTTGCTTTAGACTCTTAACCTAAAAACAAAATTATAGAAATGAGTAATTTTTAGCAAAGAAAATCTTCCTTCGTCTATCTATAAATTAAATTGCATTAGAAAACTTTACGATAGGAAATTCTAACCTGATTTTGAAGTTTGGAAACTTCTTGGTTCAAAAGATCGTTGGTCTTCTTTAAACTATCAATGACACCCCTCGAAAGTACAGGGGCAGCAGAGCGTGGAGGACTTGATCTTCTCGAGTATGGTGAAGCAGGTCTTGAGTTGGACTGAGATTGTGGCTGAGGCATCAGAGGCTGTGGTGCTGATGTTGCAACAGGATTTAATGCATACTGAATGGCGCTAAATGAACTTGGGAAAGCAATATCTTTTAGCTGTAGAAGTGATGGAACTTGCGAAGCACGCACAATGGAATAAGAATCATATACGTTTCCAGGCTTTCCAGATTTAATTTCGAGGTACTTGACAGGTTCCATATTTGGAGAGAGCAAAATTCTGGAACTCCTTCTGTATCCCCGGTCTACCCTGCTACTATAATCTGTTGGATGATGAGGGGAACTCATTCTTCGATTAATGGCCCCGAATTTTCCAGGTTCTGCAGCCTTTTTAAGTTTCATATAGCAAGGGTCACACACTCGATGTGGTTTTCCGGGAGTAGGAGCCAGTGCTGCACGAAGTGCCTTTTTTGAACTGCAAGCATGACAATGGACTAATCCACAGTTATAACAGTTGTGCCTTTTTCGGGTAAAACCAAATGCTTGCCTGCAACCCGTGCAAACCGATTGATCTGCACCAGAAACCCACTTATGAATGCAAATACTTGCTGTGTAGCTTGATCCACATGCTATATTCTTTATATGCCTGTCTTTTAGAGCTTCAACCAATTTTGGAACATCACAATCATCCAAATCTCCATGTCCTAATCTTCCGTTCGCACCTCTTCCCCAGGTAAACATTTCACTTCTTGAAGTGAGGACAGCAACGTGATGTGCCCCACAAGCTATTTGTTCAACGAACTCCCCAACCAATCTATCTTGAACCAGGGCAGGTGATCTTCCATCAGATTGTGGATTTCCGAGCTGACCATATGTATTACTTCCCATAGTAAATACATGACCGGATGTTGTTAAGGCAACAGTTATATGGTGTCCACAAGCTAGCTGATGGATGTTGTAATCAATAAGGGCAGACACGCAGGTTGGGAGTAGATAAGTTTCCTTGTTCCCATGTCCCAGACGATATTTATCACCATCACCCCAGGTGAATAACTTTCCAGACATAACATTTGAACCCGACTGGTTAGTAACTTCTATAATAGCAGCCGTATGCCACACTCCACAGGCAACAGTAATAGTCTTTAGTCCGTTCAATGATTGAACCTCCCTGGGACACGCAACACTTTCCCGATCGCCATGGCCTAAAGCACCAAACAAGCCATCACCAAATGTAAATAATCTTCCTGTTGAAGTTACCAATGCTGAATGCCAGGTGCCACATGCAATTGATAAAACTTGCTGGCCTTCTAGAGGTCCACAAACTCTTTTTGGTAGCCAGTGGCTAACATTATTGCCATGACCTAGAAGTCCCGCATTATGGATCCCGTCACCCCAGGTATATAAATCACCAGATGTGGACACTGCACATGTATGAAATTCGCCACATGCAACAAATTCAACATTCGTAACTGCCAAAACTTCAACGAGTCGAGGACGACTGAAGTCCTTCTCTATTCCATGACCAAGTCTGCCTCCACATTCCTCTCCCCATGTGAAAACCTCACCTTGTCTTGTAACAAGAGCAACATGCCGAACGCCACAAGAAATTTGGAGCACGTCAAGAACTACATTTGACTCCAAGGGTCTAGGAGTCAGTGCATCATTTTTAATGGGAATTGTACTCCCATTTCCATCTATAGGTCCTCCATCAGACCAAATCTCTCCCCAGACATACACATCTCCTAATGATTCTATGTCATCTGGTCCAGAACCTTGACTTGAACAACTAGGAGCACTTGAGACACTAATTCGGAAACCATCTGTACTGCTCGTTCTTATTTGCATATTTGCACATTCAGACCCCACATCTGAGCTTGTAATATTCAAAGGATAATCATTAGAGTTAAAATCAGCAGAAATTCTACTACCGTAAGGACTAGGAGTAAATTCTAGTGGTGCACCAAATGGACGGCTGTCTTGAGGGAAATCACCAATACCATATAACTGCAAACAAATAAGTGGAATTATAACTCATAGAATTAATAGACTGTAAAACAAAGATATGAAGTAAGAAAAATATGCTTAGATAAATCTTCAGAAAACATTACTTAGAAGTTCACTAAAATTACAAGACTCTTAACACAGTTATAGAAAAGACTCTTCCAGCATGTTCACATATCTGTACTTTCCTTATGATTTTTTATCCTGTTCAAAACTTTCATTTTAGTAAGAAGAGTTCTGTAACTATTAGTTTATAACAGTACCAAGGATATGCCGACCTTGTAAAGGATCTTAGCAACACTACAGGGAACATGTTCACAAATCCTCAATAGAGCTGGATGGAAGTCAGAAAATTTTATGTAATCCGAAAGGTAGAATTTTGTAACTCCTACAAAGTTATTTAGTTTCTCCCTGACCACAAATGCTGAAAGAGACAGATAAGGGATATTTTCCATGCATTCAGATTCTTTCTCCCGTTTTAAAAAATAGCTGATTGGTATTTAATGAGAAAGGAGCCACCCAAATTATACTTTGTTTAAGTGCAGAACTAATAATCTCACTAACCTTTCTGCCCAAAATTTGATCTATCAAGTAGTTTGAGATCTATGATTTATCCACTAGCATACCCAAATTAGATAGTAAATATATAAGTGCACAGACAAGCTGATTAAAGAAACAAAGTTTGTGAACACGATTGTTTGCAGACATGAATATCTAAAAGAGATGGTATAGGTCCAAGTGATGGTGCATAATAATCTTTAAATTTATTTAAGCAAACACATAAAATATATTGTCAAATGCAAAAATTGAGGTATAACTATGTCTTGACTGACTGCAAATGCAGCAGGACGAACAAAGGAAACACTCATAGATTCCTATAAAGGAAAGGGCTAGAATGAAATTTTACGTCGGAAATGTCACTTTGAGCACGTCTGCTACGAGGTTGCCCAGTTGAAATTAAAGCTTTCAGGCCAGCAAGCCAAGCCTCTGATTCAAATTTGTCCTTGCAGATCTATAAAGTTGGAAAGATGCAATTAGTAAGCAAAAAGTTGTCATGAAAAATGTGAAATCAACTTAAAATATAGTAGATATATAAAATATTACTTGTTTGACTGACCAGATCAAGAGATCTTTCCCCGTTATTATAGATAAGTGAAAATGACAAGTATTCCTTCTCTGGGCGCAAAAATCTTTTAAAAACAGGCTGCACAGACACGAAGAGAACAGAAAGTTTATTCTCCATTTTCTAAAGTGAATGTAGTTAATACGCCAAAGGAAGTAACATTAACTCTAATAATATAATTGCACCCCAAAAAGACGTGCTAACTCACAGTTCTCTGCCCAGGAATAATCCGTGAAACAGAAGTTAACTTCAGATTCCTTTCTTCTCCATGGGAGTACCAAATCAACGTTGTTTCATCCTGGAAATAGAATCAAATTTTAAGCATCCATATATTTCAGGTTATTGAATCTAATATCACGTTGCCTTGTTGGATTTTTAATGAAGAGGATGTTATGATTATTATTGAACATCCACCAACATGCATATATATATGTAGTAAGAGTTTACTACTAGAATTCCAAATTTTAGGTCAATTATAAGCTTTAACTAATGTATATGCATCAATATGCAAATACTAAGGTTTTACAACCATGCTAGAATATGAAAACTGACACCTACTCTTATCTAGTATTGGCTCACATTATTAATGAAACTTTAAAAAGTTAAATTTTCTCAAACGTCAAAAGATCATGGAAGAAGGTCATTCTAGAAGTTAGATTTTCTCTAGTCTTCCATTTGTTGTACACCTACAAAGTAATTTAAGAATGAACTCACTTGCAGAAGAATAATAACTGTATAAATATCATAATAAAGTCTCAATTCTCTAGACAGAAAGAAAATATCACTTACTGGAGAAAGTCTGAATGGGCAAAACTTAGGCTTCCCCTTTCTACTATACTTGATTAACTGTGTACCTTTCTTCAAAGCAATGAGTGCCTTTAGAGAACAAATAAAATGCCAAAGATCAGATAAAGAATATACTAATCTTCTTGATCAATTTTTAATTGCAAAAAGTGGTGTATATAAGTAGTAAAAAGATTGAAGTATCCAGTACATAAAAACACCCTTGAAGGAAGAATTTCGTAATCACCCACGTGAGCCAAACAAATAGTGTTTCTAGTATCGTTACCTTTTCAACACAGTAATAGCAAAAGCAAACAAGACATATAATACATATTCATATAGAAAATATCTGAACATATCTATTTGTTCCATTACTCCAATCACGACTGTTAATATTCTTAGCATGCACCTCATACTTCCAGTACTAAGAGAATAACTAGCTCCAATACAAGGATATGCAGAATATCCAACAAAGAAAAATGACCAGCTCTCCATAAATTAAGAAAGTACCTGGTCAATATCTCGGACAGGGGTTCCATAACTAGCAGGATCTGCCATTCCATCTGAAACAATTCGCGGGTAGCCACCGGATAAACCTACTTGTTCCAATCATCCGTATAGTCTCCATAGATGAGTCCAATCCAGAATCCTTTGGCCTATCATCAACTTCACCCCCAAATTAAAACCTTCGAACAAAACTTCAGCCAGTTTTCTCACCAGATCTTGGAAAAACTCACCCCAAACTTAGATTTACTGATAATTTTTGCAATGATCCAACAAAATTGTTACTGATCCACCGAAGATTTACAAAAGAAATCCACCAAATTGGAATGCGAATTAGGTTTGTAGAGAGAGAGAGAGAGAGGAGGACATAGAGAGAGAGAGAGAAAGAAAAGTGAGAGGAAGTGACCAAAGTTTAGGAGAATGTTTGCAGTTGAACAGAAATGGTTGCGATTTTGGCGCTTATTTGGCCTCCTTAACTACCTTACAAATATTACATAATACAAACTCCATAAGATATTAAAAATTAATTTATAAATAAATAAATATTGTGTATATTCATTTTTGAAACCAAAGTGGACCTTCTATTATTTATAAATAAATAAATAAATATTGTGCCTCGGCCAATGAGTTGGACGCATTAGTATGGTTGAGCGCTGGCACTACAAGAAATTTCACTTTTAACAACGAATTTTTTGGCATAAGAAGTCATTTTTGGGTTGCTTTAGGAAAAAAAGGGAACCGTCGGGAAAGATTTCAAGAAAAGAATTTCATCAGAAGTAGATAGAACGTTTTGTAGGGTAGACTCTTTGGCTCTTTCCATCCTGAGCTATCTCCAACTCACAGAAGATAGGAAAATCTTTATACAGTAAGTATATGCTGTATATATGTTGACTCCTATGTATGTATAGGAAAGTCAACGAAAATCGTTGTTTAAAAATAATAGGTTTATTATATGATTTAAACTCAAAAATCTAATCAAAATTAAATTTCCATTATGTTTTTTTTCCCCGTTTGAACGTGTTTAATCTCCAATATTCACTCCTTATTGTTTTGCTTACTTGGCATAGTACAACACTCTTGGTGAAAAGTTTGGCACATAACACTGCTCTCAATGAGAGATCATTAATGCAAGGGTAATAAAAGACTATTCGTAATTACTCAAAACTCACTATTTAGGAGGATGATTGAACTCGACCAGTGGCAGACCCTTTTAAAGGTCCATGGGTGCAGTCGCCCACTGGATTTCCAAATGCCTCCAAATGGGCTTTCATAAATTCAAATTTTCAAATTTTTTTCTCTTTCACAATTTATTTTAGGTAAAATTACCCAAAACCCTAGTTTTCAAAGTTTACAATTTAAAGATAAGGGGATAAAGTTTAATTTTCAAAAATCAAATGGTAATTATGTTTTTAAAAATTAATAAAAATAAATTTATTATATTAACTAAATATTTATGAGAATTAATCTGGACCGTCCACGTATTTCAATCTATGTACTTATCCTTATCATTCAACTCACATCTCTCTCTCTCTCTCCGAAAATCGCTTCTTCCTCACTCCCTCCAATACGAAACCCAAGTCTCTCTCTCTCTACAACGGCACTCACGTTTCTCTCTTTGTTTACCATTTTAAACCGCACAAAAACTCCCAATCGTCGGCATTATCGTCGGAGATTTATCTGAAATAACCATATTACATTTTAGTTTCAAGCATTGCAGTATTTTAAAATGGTTAGAACATGTAGTGTTGATGTAAATATAAAGGAGAAGGACAAAGGAAAGAGAAAAAAAAGATGTTGGAGGTTCTTCTTCAACAGAGATGGTCAAAATGTCGGCCTCTAGCAGGAAATCTTTGAAAAGGTGAAATCTGATTTTATGATCTAATTTGTGAGTTTTGTGATATATTTTTTTACTAATTTGTGACCTGATTTGGGTATTTTGTAATTTGAAGTGCTTGTGACTTATTTGGTGTACTGTTTGATCAATTACTATTTATGTGAACCGAACATATTTTCTAAAGTGTGATGAATTGAATTAGAATATCTTCTCTATCATGTTTTAAAATATTATTGTGTTGCTAATTTTTTCGAAATGTAAATGACAGTTGATTCAGTCTTGTGCATGTTAATGTGTTTCAGAGTGGATAAAAATATTAAAGTATGGGACACAAATATGGAACTGATATATGCACTAATACGTGTTGTGATTATCTACTGTTTTTTTGTTATGTTTTGGAGAATTTGTGACCAAATGTTTATTTGTTGAAAGTCACAGTAACATGTCTAACATTACGATTGTGCATGGATGGAGCTATTTAATAAAACCAAGGAATTGGTTCCTTGGGAAGATTACTTTAACACCTATTCAGAGTGTCATCACACACTTTGTGATGAAATTCATTGCTGCTCAGATGGACATTCTGGAAAATACTTGTGTGTCTTACTACATGCATTGTATGGAAATATTAGTGCAGCCACAGTTGATTCACTATATTTTACTACGGGAGGTGAAGCAACCCAACAAGTAGGAGATGTGGTTTAACATTAATGGAAGATATATTCGGTTCTCCATTGCTAAATTTTGTTTGGTCACTGGATTGCGGTATGATAGGGTAGATGGTCGACCGATGTTGGATGATAAACCATCGGCAGTGAAGGATACGTATTTCAAGGACTTAAAAGTTGTCACAAGTGAAGATATCAAAAGAGTATTTCTTTCACTGGATGATNAGCCACAGTTGATTCACTATATTTTACTACGGGAGGTGAAGCAACCCAACAAGTAGGAGATGTGGTTTAACATTAATGGGAGATATATTCGGTTCTCCATTGCTAAATTTTGTTTGGTCACTGGATTGCGGTATGATAGGGTAGATGGTCGACCGATGTTGGATGATAAACCATCGGCAGTGAAGGATACGTATTTCAAGGACTTAAAAGTTGTCACAAGTGAAGATGTCAAAAGAGTATTTCTTTCACTGGATGATGTACCGACCTTAACGTGGTTAAGATTGGGATTATTTATCTTATCACCTCGTATCTATTTGCTACACCCTACCCGAAGGTCGTTGATCAATACATTTTTGCACTTGCAGAAGATTTTGCCACTCTTGAAATGTTCCCTTGAGACAGATATTTGTTTGAGACCACATTATCGTCATTAAGGAATGGATTATCAAAACAAACAAGTCACTATAGATTGATGTGTTTTTTAGTGACTTTCCAAGTGTGGTTGTATGAGTGCATGCCTGCACTTGAGGGGAACGTGGCCACAAGAATTTGTAAGAAACATCCACAAATTATGAATTGGACTGCACACAAACATCCTTCAGTGGCAATGTTGGA